>JAOCZO010000032.1:0-114792 GCA_026413255.1 Fereydounia khargensis
AGCGCAAACAGAACAGTCCTTGCTGGCCTCAGGGCCAAGCGTAAACAGAACCGTCCTTGCTGGCCTCAGGGCCAAGCGCAAACAGAACAGTCCTTGCTGGCCTCAGGGCCAAGCGCAAACGGAACCGTCCTTGCTGGCCTCAGGGCCAAGCGCAAACAGAACAGTCCTTGCTGGCCTCAGGGCCAAGCGTAAACAGAACCGTCCTTGCTGGCCTCAGGGCCAAGCTTGGAAAGACCCGCCTGCGGCCCGCCTGCTGGCCTCAGGGCCAAGCGCAAAAAGAACAGTCCCTACTGGCTTTAGGGGAACACCACCCCTGAGCGACCTGTTTGCAAGTCAAGAGGTCGCTCTAATTCTATGACCTCAATCACACACTGACCCTTTCACCCACACGCCGGACAAAGAGGATCTTGATCATGAGACCTTCCAGCAATTTGACTCTGAGCTTGGCACACACGGCAACTCCTTCAGGTGTGGCAACCTGTGAATTGACACATTACTTTTCAGCCAACTACATACGGTGCCGCACTGACGTTGAAGCTTGTAGTCACTTGATGAGAACAGGCGCCAGTAACTCTTATTGTCTCGCTACAGTACTAGTCTGAAATTGCGTCAGTCAATCAAAGTAAAGAAGGAAAAAGAAGGCACTGTTACTCACTGAGCAAATCGAACGCTCATCATGTCGTGTCCCTCAAAGGTGCCGAGTCCTCGGATCTATGCTCACTTTGTAAGCTGAGAGTCTAAGGCTCATTCCTTGGCTTCTTGACACCATCAAAGGTCGATCCGGTGTCATCGTTGGTCGGTTTGCGCTTGGTTGAGCTTTTACCCCTTGCTCTGCGACCGAATTCCAACACCTTGGTCCACATCTCGTCGGAGAAGCCGGGAGAGGATAGCTGCTCATCTTTGAAACGCCTCAGCCACGATTTGACTTGAACCGATCTTTGAGTAAGCAGTCTTGGTTCATTCTGAAGAACGAAATCCAGACGATTAACCTGCCACTCCAGGCTTCGTTTGATGTTCTGAATATCGTTGGCAGACAGAATACCACCGTGGACTTCAGCACTATGGTGCGAGGATGAAACGAGGGAAACAACAGCGTGAATCATACCTGGAGGCATGAACAGAGCATCGCCAGGGTTGAGAATGTTGACCAGTATCCCTTCCATCGACCGCATCAGAGGGACCGTTTTTGCCAAGGGAACATAGGTGGCATCGGCTGCAATAGCGAGCTTGTCGAGGTTTCCCTTGGTTGGAGGCCAACTGACCCATAACTCCTTTCCAGATATCAGGGTTGTCAGGATGGCGTTCGTTGGATTATCGATGTGAGGAGTCACGATTGCTCCTCCAGTGCTACCGACATATCTGCCTTCCCTAGCTGAAGTCTTTTCGTTGATTCCCAAGGCCTCGTCAGGCTTCCAATGCGGCGCTGGTCGATTGACTGTTGCAGTCAGAACCTTGGAACTACGGTCAAACTCCTTCGTTGCTGAAAATATCTCCAAGA
This sequence comes from Fereydounia khargensis, assembly GCA_026413255.1. Classification (NCBI taxonomy): domain Eukaryota; kingdom Fungi; phylum Basidiomycota; class Ustilaginomycetes; order Urocystidales; family Fereydouniaceae; genus Fereydounia; species Fereydounia khargensis. Next base: position 1,499 of record JAOCZO010000032.1, read on the forward strand.
ACGTCGTTGCCTTGATGTTCTCATCTTCGCGATTGGTCACGACGTTGAAGTACTTTGCTTTTTTTGAAGCCTCAATCAGTTTTCCGAAGAAGTAAGCGGACGAAGGGGCAAAAGGGAAGAGACAAGAATATCCTTTGTGAAGGACTTGAGGTAGACCATTGACGCGTCCATTGGGCAGTCGTTCCTCTTCGACAAGATCGATGAGGTCTGCGCCTTGCTTGGAAGTTGCTATAGCCCTAGCAACCAAGGCTGCCCATTCGCCCTTCAGCTCGTTCCTTGCATCCATCTGTTATAGCCTAAAAGGGGGAATACCAGGAGGATGAGGATGAGGAAGAAGGAGGAGGATGAGGAAGGAGACCAACAGCTGATGTGTGTGTGCGCATGTGGGTGTGCGTTTCCACGAGTGAGAGCAGTTGCAATTTTGCTGGCGCGTCAGCCACCCTGGTGTGGTAGCGGCTGAGTTTGGATTGGAAAGGTCACCTGCCATCGCGGGTGACTTCTTGCCCCAAAGTTCGACTGAAAATGAGACGGAATTCAAGGACACTTGCCCCCCTTCTCTCCTTTGCGAGGAACTGCGGCAGGCACGTTGGGGTGCCGGATCCGATACGCAGACCAGTCACATGTTGTGAGAGCCAACACGCTTGCCAGGGTTGGGCCCCTGATCCAAGGATCACAAGCAGGACGGCTTGGCGCGAAACTCCGACCGTCAGTGAATGGTGGCAACGGCAATCGTCCATGCGAGAAAGTGTCCGTCGATTGTAAACTATCTTAAATCCGGCAATAGCAGGAGAGTGATCTTGTGCAGGTGCAACACCTTCTTAGTATCTTACCTGAAATTCCTACATCACAACAAATGGCATTGCCATTCTTAGTTCCTAGTTACTATCCGTTACTGTGCGTCTTGTACTGGCCCTTGGTCTCGCCTTATTTGCTGTCTTCGTTGTGGGCTTATACCTTTGCAGTACCGGCTTAGCAAGATCCTTTTGTTTCGATCACCATTGCGTCATTGAGCTCATTAATATTTGAGCGATCTCATGACACACAACGAGGTCGCTTCGGATTTTCAGTAGTAAATGCATGGCTGATACTCAAGCTACAGGGCGACTACGTTTGTTTCCACTGATTTTGATGAACTTTCGATTCAAAATTACAAGCAGCTGCAGAAGAATCGCTCTGTGCCTGTCTTGGAAAGCATAATCCATGTCCGCGCTCTCAGTGCTCAGGCTCTACCACGCTGGCTTGCGAGCCAAGCACTCAGGCTCTCACTTGTAGCCTTTTTGCTGGCCTTCGGGCCACGCTTCCAAAGCTCCCTTTGCTGGCCTTCGGGCCACGCTTCCAAAGCTCCCTTTGCTGGCCTTTGGGCCACGCTTCCAAAGCTCCCTTTGCTGGCCTTCGGGCCACGCTTCCAAAGCTCCCTTTGCTGGCCTCCGGGCCACGCTTCCAAAGCTCCCTTTGCTGGCCTTCGGGCCAAGAGCTCTTTGTCTATCAGCCAACCTCTTCGTGCTCTCCATGCCTTCTGAGCTTCAATGGCTCGGACGCCTCCAGGGCAGGGTTATGGCCAAGCCATTTTCTGGGCCGTCGTGGCGTTGCTCAATATCTTGGGAGTCAAATGTACTTTGAGCGGTCACAGCCTCATGGTGCACCAGGTTGTGAGGCTGTTTTGCCCTGCGCGGCCTGGATTGAGCTCATCACTTCCTTCAAGTTCTTCACTTCTTTCAGATTTGTCAATTCCATTGAGTCCGTCACTTTGTCATTTCTGTGTTCCTTTCAGACTTGTTGATTCAGTTCAAGCAGTGTTGGAAAGTCTCCTATCGCGGAGGACGCTATAATGCCACGTACAGTGTGTGGTACATCCCTGAGTGGTAGGATCAGCAATGCCGCTCCCTACACAATGACGACGCAATATCTTGATTTTATTTACTGTAGCAATCAAATCTGACTCTACCTCGAAGGACGTATCCACCAACTTCGTAATCACTGACTTCCCCCTCGGAGTTGTACTGAAAGCCACGATCAGCCCGTTGAGCATCAGGATGAAGCGTGCGACTCTCCAGTGACTCAATCTGCCCTTCTGCCACAAAGTATGGCTCAGTCATGTCAAATGACAGACGGCGATGGCGAGCATCAACGGTCTGAAAGCGTCCGGTGTCGTCATTGTATGATATCCACATTTGCTCGGTAGAGCGAGGGGACAGGGAGACGCCCTCTAGATCCTCGGATGAAGGCACCGACTCACTCACCACTGAAGAGTTGCCTGGAATGACAGAGTCTAAATCAGACTCATACGCTTCAGGGGATAAAGGCGAGTCGGTAACCATGAAGTCCTCAAAGACCAGCACAGATATGGCTGATGACGAAGGGGAAGACAATGCCTCTGACACATCTTCAACCTCCTCCATCTCTATGTCTCCATCAGGGCTGCGAAGGTCGACACCAGTGTTGTTGTCCATGTCCGTGTCCGCTTCCTCTGCAAATATGTTGGCATGGCCTGGATTGTCAGTGGGGTTGGCATGGGTTATACCAGTGTTTTTGTTGGTGTCAGTGTCCGTGTCCGTGTCCGCTTCCTCTGCAAACACGTCGGCAGGGCCTGGATCACCGTCAGAGCTAGCCTCTGGCCACTCCATCTCGTCAGCCTCAGCAGTCCAACCAAGTATATTTGCTGCAGCCAAGACCTTTTCCATCGGAGGCCTTCTTGCATCTGGGGCATGCACGTGAGCTACCTCCATCAGTCGCTCAACCACTGCATCACGGCCAGCAGGTGTACGGCAAGCCTGTACTGCCAGACGCAAGACAGTGGCAAATGGGACAGCACTTGAATCCTTGGCACGAAGATCTGCTCGTCCGAGGGTATGGTTCTTGACGCACTGATAGGAGAAAATGTGAGCAACCTCTTCCATCTAAGGAGGTCGCTCAGTACTTACAGTTGCCAGCAACTTCATGTCAGTGAAATCATATGAACGCCCCTCTCCCACGTAGTCAGGGCTGTCCTCTGCAGGCAGATTCTCTTGGCCTTCTCGTTGACATCCTTTGCCTGAGACCTCATAACAAGTGCTACATTTGTACAAGGTCTTGTCAATTCCCTTTTGGCCGGCGGGATTTTCCATGCTCATGGAGAAGCACCTGCAAAAATGCCAAGTGTCAGAGGCACTGTACTGACAAGGTCGCATTGACAGGTTCACAACTCACCTCACGTGCAGGCGTCTACAGTTGCTGCAGCGCGATTCTCGCTCCAGTTGAGGTGACTGTCGCTCACTCCATCGCCTGCGAATGATCTTTGAAAGGCGCTTCTTCCAGATCTTTGCCTGGAACTCAGTCGGAATGAGCCCAAGCTTCTGCATTGCGATGAGCTCGACAATGTGGAAACTGTTTGTCCAGCGATGCAAGGTTTCATGCGAGATTCCATTCTGTCATACCCAGAACCAGTCAGCAAACTTATACGGCTTCAGGATATTTTTGAGTACTCACAGGATTCCTTAGCACCTTGCGTGGCTTCCTGAGTGGCTTGACCTTGATACGTTTTGTGCGACGAGGTTGCAGAGGAACTGCTCCGACGTTGTTGTTGTGCTCCTCAGTTGTCTCCTGGTCCTCCTCCTGCTCCTCGTCAGCGTTGTTGTTGTAAGGCTCCATCGTATCCTCTTCAACACCGTGTTCCTTGGGCGACTCCTCCTGCTCCTGTTCCTCTTCCTCGTTGGCGGCGTTATTGTGCTCCTTGCTTGCTTTGAAGTCATGGTCCTCCTTGTCCTCCTCCTTCTCCTCCTCCTCCTCCCCCTCCTCCTCCTCCTCATCATCAGCGTTATTGTAGTCTTCCTGCCCACGAGCACGCTGTTCCTCCTGAGCGCCTTCTTGTCGGCCTACCAGTGCAGCCGCAGAATCCCTTTCGCGCAAAACCATCCCCTGCAATTCAGCAATAGGGACAAACCGGTGGTCTACCACAGGAGGTGGTTCATCGCCATACTTGAGCCGAATGGCATACGGTGCACTTTCCCATGTCGAGGGATCTTCCAACTGCATCAAAGGTTTAGTACAGTCGGCGTCAAGGCAATGTGATGTGAAAACCACTTACAACATCAAGAAGTGCCTGAACTTCTGTTCGTAATGCCATTGAGCGTGGCACAGGACCAGACACCTTAGCCTTGAGAGTGTCCTGCACATTGGGCTTTTCACCTCGAAGGAAGCGAATTTTTTCAGCCTTGTACTCCGCCACACGGTGTGCATGGAGACGTTGAGTTTCCCCCCTTCTCTGCTCCTCTGCTTCGTAATATGACATCTGAGCTGCAAAGCTATCATCAGGCACTGGCGCCTTCTCTTTGCGTGAATGGATCGGGGCCATGGTCAGAAGAATCAGGAAAAAGGAGTGGTGTTAAGATGTTGCGATGGGAGCAACTGGCCTAGAGCCGCTTATGAAGTCAAGTAATGGTCTGTCTGCGTGCCTGTGACCGCAAGGGCGCACTAGACCGAGCCATCCTGGAGGTCCGCGGCCAGACAAAGGACGCGTCCACACAGATACAACACAGTACTGTACTGTACTGTACTGTACTGTACATGATTGCTCGCGTCCTCTCCTCCCAGCCAGATTACGCTACTTGCCAATCAAGGCCTCTCACACAATGCAAGTTGCAAAGATGGTAAAGCCCAACATGAAGAAGCGCTTCTCAGTTTTTTTGCAGCACTTCCCCAGCAATTGAGAAAACAAGTTAGCTGGGAGGGGGGAGGGATATTTCACCGTGCAATGGTTGACTAAAGTCTATTGAACTAGAAAACACTCGCTGCGAGGGAGAAGGACCTACGGAAAGAAAGGCAGCAGCCTCTCTGGCTGTCCATTCTAAGAGGGGAATGACGGCGCCTCTGGCAGGGATGAGCTGTTGCTTGCGGCAGGCGCAGTCACCAGCCACGCCCCAGCCATTTGAATCACACCACAAAGCCTCCCCGAGGCTCGAGGCTCGATTCCAATCTTGATGGACGCCTCCGTGGTTCGATTCTAATCTCGCTAATTGACGCGTACGATACCCAATGTGAGGTTCGGTGGTCCGTGCAAAAAGTCACCCGCCACGGCGGGTGAGTTGGATTGGAAAGGCCACCGGCCAGAGAGGGTGATTTTGGATTGGGAAAGGCCACCTGCCAGAGCAGGTGACGCGCCAGCAAAATTGCAACCGCTCTCTCACTATACCTTAGCCCTCTCATCACGACTGCAATCAATCCCAGCTAGTCAACCCTTCAACTCCTTTTGTAGCATCATATCAGAAAGGGCTACCTATTTTACTTTGACTTTGGGCGCTTCCGATTCGCTACAAGCATGCTTCGATCGTAGTGAATGAAAAGCTAGTACATTTTTCGGAACAGCTGCAAAATTGGGTCGTTACAAATAGCTATTAGGGGGAGACGAGCCTGTCCCAGATAACCTGCTCGGTGGATCCATACGAATTGATCTCGATCCGAGGATCCATAGAATCCTGCCATCGGACAGGCAGCTGGGAAATCGTCTCAAGGACCTCACTGTCCAGAGTAAACTCTGGGTCCACAGTTTGCAGGCGACTGAATGCAATCCCAAATGACTTGTTCAAGTCGAGCCCAGCAATGAGACGACGATGACCTGATCGCCACCAGTTGAAAAACCAAGACTCAACTGCGAAGTTTTGAGCATCCTCATCGAGCGTGTCCTTGTTGATAGCAACTGGGAAACTTGAGGAAAAGCCGTGCGAGCAGGGCACTCCATGGATTGCATGACCAAATGAAGCCTTGAGCGGGTGGTGGAGTTCGTTGGTGAAAACAAGCTTCAGGCCCGTTCCGTGGCATCGCATTGGGGTTCCGTGCTTGAGCAGCCACTGAGAATGCACCAAGATTTGCGTTACCATGCTGTTGTGATCCGAAGAATACTTGGCGAGATGCTTGTACCAGGCAAGCTCTTGGTCACTGAGCATCAGTCGGTCAATCGGAAAGGCGAGGACTCCTTTGGACACTCGGATCTGATCGCAAGCGGTGCGTGTGGTCTCAACCAACCCAGCAGCAAAGTCGAGGACTTGCTTTTTGGCGTTGCTTCCTTCAAACCCGTAAGGGTTTGGGAATCCATCAGTAGTCTTTGGGACGGTGCCACCGTACATGTCCTCCAGCTGCTGAACAAGTCGTTTGATAGCAGACTCTTGAGAGGGACTCTGGTACGGAGCTTTGATCCTGGATCTGGTTTTGCTCTCTTCTCGTGAAGTGACATCACCCTCGCTTGACAAGCCCTCCGAGGATACTGAGGATACTGAGGCTACCTTTGCGTGCGCAAGAGCTTGAGGATGCTCAATGCCTGTGTCAGGTTCTTTACCAATAATTGGCACCGTTCCAAACACCCTTGGTAGGCCACTCATTGATCTGGAGACACGGAGCACATTCTCTTCGGGTGAAGAAGGTGGACCTTGGCGGGACAGCTTTCCAAAATAGGCTGGGTCGCCGGAGTGAAAGTGAGCTGTGAGGTGGAATTCGATCCTGTCGAGGATACTCAGGGACCGCTGGTCTCCAATCACAGGCCTTGCCGTTTGATTGATGAACAAGGCAAAGTAGAGTAGCTCGAAGGCAAGGGGTGTAAAGAAAGGCCCTTTTGCCTTGTTTATATGCCAGCTCGTCAGCAAGAGGTTTGGGGCTCGATGCTGAATCCACGTGTGTTCTTGAGTGTCCCACTGGTATGCGACTTCCTTGTCGATGCTGGGCCTCCGAAGTGACAGAATGCTCTTCAGGTCAAGGTATCGGCAGTAATCAGAGTTGAGGAACCTGGACATGTCGAAGGCCCTAGGCGTGCTTGTGCGCTCCAAGAATGCTGATTCCACCTGGAACGAGCTGTGAGGTGGCGCCTCAGTCTTATCCGTCAGGTAGCGCACCAGTTGAGCTTGAATCTCAGGATCCTCAGGCAAGGAAACCAGTGGTTCAAAGCCAGGCGTCATCGGATAGATTCCATCAAGAATCTCAGAGACCTCAATTGGATCCGCAGCTTGCTTGCTGCGAAACTCCGAAAACGCCTTGTATGAACGCTCTGCCCACCATCTCGCAACAAAGAACCGGGAGTCCTTGACTGCTGCGTGAATGAGGCATTTGGTTGGCTTACCCATTTGGCTAGCCGGAATAGCCTCAAGCCTTTCGTGAGGATGGAACTTGCCAACGAATCCAGATGCGTTGCGGCCAGAGAGGATCTCGCAGCGGAAAAAGTCGGTGTCCGAGTTTATACCGACAATGGGACACGGATAGTGTGTAATTCGGCGGACGACCTCCTTGGCAATGTTGACTGGAGGATTCTCAGTGGACATGTCGAGGAAATCGCTCACCAAGCTTTGCAGAGTAGGGGGAGGCGCCACTGTATTGAGGACTTGGCTGAAAATACGAACTTGAGCATCCACAGTGCTCTCAGGATGAGTACGAACTGCATCTTGAAGCCTCTTGAAGAACTCTTCCGCAGTGTCACTCCTCGCGACTGGCCAGGCTCTTGAGGACTTTCCTAGTCGAACATGGACGTACCGGCCTCGATAATCAATTATAGGTTGAAGGTGCTCCTCGTTCAAGGCATGCGTGTAGTAGTCGTCGGCATCACCAAGCAGAGACGTTGCTTCTCTGACTGTCCGTACCTGTCGGCACATGACAATCAAGCGGAACAAGAGGCGGACAACAAATGAGGTGCGAAGCTTCCGAGATTGCTCAGCGTCCACATGTCCCTCACGGAACACTGCTTTAGTGTCGTACTGGTCCTCAAGCTCCTCAAGTGAAGGGAGCGGTTCAAATCCAGACGGCTGGCATAGGACCTTGTCGTGGCGAAAATAAGCTTTGCTTCCTTAAAGGTTTGGAACGGCACAAAAAACGTATTTGTCATCGACCCCAATGGAAACCTAGAGAGGAAAGCGCATCAGCAAAGGATCCACAGTACTGTATGAATCACAGATTGGTTTATACTCACCGGCGGGTTGACATCAGACTGATCAGCTTCGAGGTCGCTCAAGAGCTTGCTGAATGCTGAATCCTCAAAGAACTCCTTGTATTCCTCGGAGACCTCTCGAATGAACGCTTTGAGATCCTTTGCAGGGAACGGATGAACTTGAGCATGCTGAAGTGCTTCCTTCAAGCGTTTCTTCAAGACAGAGTTGGCGATTTGATATTTGATTGAGGAGACTGAGGATCCAACCCGCAGGTTCTTCTCGCGATACACAATGGCTCGCTTGAGGGATCCACAATCCACTCCCACATGTACATCGTACTTGTGGTCGTCAACTTGATACTCAACTGATGAACGTTCGTGGCTTTTGTGCTTGAGTGCCTGTGTCACCTTGACTTGAGAGTCCGGAGAGTGCAAGGGGGCATGAGTGGCCGCTGCTTGGGCCGAACCAGTGGATACTGAAGTCCCCGAACCGCCTGCAACAGCCATGCTTGCGGAAGTACTAGGGGCACCCTTTGGGGCCAAGTAAGGTCGAGCCAAGAAGTCCTTATCATCGTCATCGTCATCGTCGCCTGCCTCCAGTCCAATGTCCTCAACACCGCTGCTCTCACCATCAAATAAAAAATCCTCATACCATGATGGTAAAGGAACCAGCAAACGAGCGGCGTCTTGGATCAGGTCATGATCAAGGCGCACAAGCTTTTGAGGGCGCTCGGAATCGCTCATTGTGAGAAGGGTTCTGGGAGGATTGAAGGCGAAGACCCAACCGCAGAAGGAAATCTCTGCAGATTATATATTTCTTTCAACTACAATGGGAGACTCAGGTGGCAACGCTACTCGTACCTCTCCTCCTTGGCTGCTGGTTACAGTCTCGTGCAAGGCAAAAGTCCAAGCAACTCTGGTTCCCGTTCAGAGCATGTGCAGCGCCCTGTAGCATCATCAGGTCTGCTTTTGGGATATGCCCGGGTAACAAGTTGATTGCGTGAATTGAAAGGCCTCAAAAGCCTACCCGTTCCCGCTGCGCCCATTTCTGTTCAGCTGAGCCTTTACGTACTGTATACTGTACTGAGAATACTGCGCAATGGGAATCAGTAACACGCTGGGCAGGTCAAGCTCTGCTGGTCCACAATAGTGACTCAGCGGCGTAGTCGCACGTCAACTCAGAAGCTGCTCAGCCCCGCACGGTGAGATACTGGCCCGAGCAAACAAGCCCAAATGCATTGAGGAAACTCAGCGCCCGGTGTGACTCAGCGGCGTAGTTGCACGTCAACTCAGAAGCTGCTCAGCCCCTCACGATAAGATACTGGCCCGGGCGAAGAAGCACAACTACTTTGAGGATACGGAGGTCCTTAAATGCGTACTTGGCCCCTCCGTTTTGTGTTCTCCGTCTGCTCATCCCCTTCCGTGAATAGAAAAACATGTTGACGCTTCCAGCTGAAATTTTGCAGCACATTCTGAGTCTGGTCGCCCCCCAGCATCCTGAGACTCCGGGCCGTCTGCGACTGGTGAGCAGGCAACTCAACCACGCGATCGTGGGTCTCAGCTTGCACCTTCGTTGGGTCCAGCTTGAATCAGCAAGTGCTTGCTCGGCCTTCTTCCGTGTGTTCAATGCCGACACGATCAGTGGCAAAACACACAATGTCATCGACCAATTGGTCGTCCTCGATTGGAGCTGTGGCTGGGATGATTGGGTGCCTCTGAGGATCCCCGAACTCCAGCAAAGCATCCGAGTTGGACAGCCTCGCTTGCTTGCCATTGCTTCCAGTTGTTTGATAAACGAAGGTCTCTCCGGGCCGGTCAGCTCCAGCAATCGGACGCAATATCTCTTCCTGGACCTGCCGACGCTGTTAGCCATTCCGACTGTCACCATGCGTTTTCAGGATCCCGGCCCCCTCTCCCTCTGCTACCTCTCTCTCCACAATACCGTGAGGGCTGCTCAAGACATTGAGTCCATGCTGAACGAGACAAAGTCTTCGGCGTTGCTCCATGTTGAAGATAGCGACTACGGCCCCTGGTCTAGCAAAGACGAATTCATCTCCGTATCCCCAACGCAGCGCGCCTCACTCACCCTCAGCCGCTCCAAATTTATCTCTCTCCGAGGATCCTCAGATTCGAAATATTCTTGGACCGCATCTTCCATCTCACACACCAGCATCACACCTACAGTGTCTACCACAAACGGACGCGATACGCCGATTCCTTTGTTCTTGGTGACGGCGACGACCATTGTTCTTAGCATAATGGTGCTCGGCCCTTAATAAAAGTTGTTCTTTATCATAATCATTCTCTTTGTGTGCAGTCAGAATGGCGCAATTTTTGGAGAACAAAGGCTTTTGTCTCGAGCAAATATTTGCCACCCTTATGCCACACTTGGTAGATACAGTACATCATGTGAGGTAACGGTCGTATTCTGAATCACAATGCTTCTATTTGAAAGGGTCACTGGTACTATCAACATTCGTGAAAAGGCTTAGAGATCATCCAGCTCATCTTCCGACTCCAATCCAGCCTTCTTACGGGCCATGCGCTCCTTCCTCTGCTTGCGCTTGTCGGTTTTCACGACTTTCTTCTCCTTTTTAGCAATTTTGTTCCCGAGGGCATCGTACTGGTCTTGTTCATCGTCTTTTTCGTCGAGCTTAGTCTTTGCCGATTCCGTCCAGTCGTGGCCGGAAGCAACGAGGACACCGTCGTTCATCGCCCAGATCTCCTTAGTGGTGTTCTCCGAGAACTCACGGCTATAGTGGCAGAGACGAAAAAAAGGGGTCAGAAAGGGGGGTTTTTTCGGGCAGATGTGAAGGTTTTCAGTTACTTACCTGTGGGTGATGATGGCAACACCTCCCTGGTAGGCCTCGATAGCCTTGATGAGCGCAGCGAGCGACTCACGGTCCAGGAAGTTGGTGGGCTCGTCGAGAATGAGAATGTGGGGCTTTCGCCATGTGGCGGCACCAAGGACGACCTTGACCTTCTGACCACCGGAGAGACCACGCATCGTGTTGTGCGAGGTGAACTCACGCTCAAGACCAAAGTCCTCAAAGTGCTTCTCAATCTCCTTGCGGACGAGGGGTCGAAGCATACCAGCCTTCTGGGCCTCACGCGAGTCAACAGCCATGACCTTCTTCTCAAAGCCACGCTTGATGAGCTCGTCACGCGAGAGCCACATGTTGTCGGCGGAAGACATGTTCTTGAACGAAATCTCGTACTGGAACGAGTTCTTCAACTTCTTACGGCCAACAATCTCGTCGATGACGCGCTTGACACCCTCAACGACGACGACCTCACCCTGCTTCATGAGCTTGGCCTCCTCATCGGAGATCTGACGGGTGGCCTTCATGTGCTCCTCAAGGTCCTCACCAGTCTGGTATCGCCAGAGCATGTAGTCGAGGGGGGTCTTGTCAAGGTGCTGGTCAATGTGGTGGAAAGCGTGCTGGGCAACGTAGCCGATGACCAGGTTAGGGTGCTTCCACGCCTCACCCGAGTTGGGCTCGGTGTCACCGACAATGAGCTTGACGAGCGTCGACTTGCCCGAACCGTTAGGGCCGAGAATGGCGACACGCGAGGCAAGCGAGAGCTGCATCGAAACACCCTTGAGCTGGGGCTCGGGGGTACCCGGGTACTGGAAGTGCACGTCACGCATCTTGACGAGCGACTTTTCCTTGGTCTTGACACCGTCAAGCAGCGGCGGGTCGGGCAGCTTGAACGAGTAGTCGTCACCAGTGTTGAGCTCAGAGTAAGCCTTGGCCTCGGGGACACGCTTGACAAACGCGTCGAGGTTACCGGGGTACCTCTTGATCTTGAATCGGTTCAGGTGGAGAATGTCAGTGCAGACATCGTTCAGGAAGCCCGAGTCGTGCGAGACAATGATGGCGGTGGCAGTCTTGAGGTTGATCAGGTAGTCCGTGATCCACTTGACGTTAACAACGTCCAAGTGGTTCGTGGGCTCATCGAGCAGAAGAATGTCAGCCTTGAACAGGATAGCACGGGCAAGCGCGACCTTCATCTTCCAACCACCAGAGAGACCGGCGATGGGAGAGGCCTGGCGCTTGTCGTCGAAGCCCATCTCGGTGAGCGTCTTGACAGCCTCGTCACGGGTAATGTTGAGGCGCTTGTCGGCAAGGATAAAGTCAAGAATGGAGATGAGACCCTCAGAGCCGTCAAGGTCGTGCTCGACGTACCACGTTCGGACCTCCTCGGGCGAGGGGAAGCCCTCGACCTGGCCGTTGGTGATAGCGCGCATGAGCGTCGACTTGCCCGAACCATTACGACCACAGAGACCGTACTTGTGACCACGCTTGAGACGGAGGGTGGCAGTGTTGAGCAGGATCTTGGCACCGTATGCGAGCGAGAACTGGCAGTTGCAGAGATCCTCGCCCTCCTCCTCGTCGTCGAAGACCTCGACCTCCTCACCAGTGCTCTTGGCGAGGGTGTCAAGGAGCGACTTGACGACAGCCTTGGCCTGCTCAGCAGACGCGCCCTTAACAAGGGTGAGGTAAGGGATGAGGCACGAGTCCCACTCGGTGGTCTCGAAGTTGCGCGCGTTGGTAAGGTTGGCAGCAAGCTGGGCAATGTAGGCAGCAAGGGTAGGCTCAGCCTTGAGCTTCTGAGCGTCAAGAGCCTTGGTGACGTGACCAAGAACGGTCTTGACATCAGTGTCCTCGAGGGGCTTGACGTCAGAGCCGTCACCGGTCGTGTTGCCAACCTGTCGAAGCGTGGCGATGGCACGCTGGATAACCGAACGGGCCTCGGGGTCAGCCATGGTAGTCTCGATCTTGATAAGACCAGGGAGGAGCTTGGGAAGGAAAGGTCGGACAGTCCTCTCGTTGTCGACGAGCTTGGTCATGTTGTCAATGATGACAGCGACCTTACGCTTGGTGGCGGTGGGGCGCTCGTTGAGACCACGCGAGAGAAGAGGTGCCATAAGGGCAAGGGTGGGGCTGTCGACCTCCTGAACGAAGGTAGTGGCCGAGAGAAGCATGATGGTCTTGGGGACCTCCTCAACGGGGTGGATGAGGGAGTTGATGAGCGCGGGGATGAATCGCTCGATATCCTTGTTGGAAACGAGGGCGCAAAGCTTGTTGAGCGCCTCTCGCGACGCCTTCTGAACGTCAGTCTTGGTGTCCCAGATGACCTCGGACATGACAGGGATAATGTCAGGCATGTGTGCGGCAATACGCTCGGGGCAGGCAACAACCATCTCCTCGAGGAGGGCAACACAGCCAGTCTTGACCTGCCACTTGCCGGCAGTCTGGGCCTGGGTCAGGATAACCTTGAGGACCTGGGCGGTGGCCCAAGGGGACATGACCTGAACGAAGCTCTTGAGCGCGGCAAGGGCAGCGTTGCGGACAGCCTTCTCCTTGTCACCCATAGCCTCAACGACGGCGTTGAGAACCTTCTCAATGAGGAAGGGCTCGACCTCGTGGCCGACACCCTGCTCGCAAAGAGAGGAGATCAGGGCGCAGGCGCCCTCGCGGCCAGCCGCGTTCTTCTTGTCCTCGAGACCCTTGAGAATAACGCTCTCAATGCCAAGCTCGGCAAGGGCGGAGGGACCCTCGATCTTGACAAGGTTGGTGAGCTCCTGAGCAGCATCCTTGTCGGCGGAGGAGAGGAGGCGGTTAATGTCGACCTTGGCCTCCTTCTTCTCGGCGGAAGCACCGCTCTTGGCGGCGGCAGCAGCCGAAGAGTCCTTGACGGACTTAGCAGGAACGGTGGCGGGAACGCCGGCGGCAGCGGGTGTAGCAGCGGGAGCCATTTTGAAGATTCTGTGGAAAAAAAGGGGCGAACGAGTCAGAAAATGATGAATGGTCTGATCAACAATGAGTAAGATACTCACGATTACGAACGAGACTGAATGTGAAATGCGAAAGCTTGATCAGTAGCTTTTTTGAGGGGGTGAACAGATGCGCCTTGGACGATGATAACGTTCAAGAAGCAAAAAGGATCACCGTCTAGTGGTATGAAAGGTGTGTGCGGAAGTCACTCGTGCGTGCGAACAGCAAGAGTCTCTCCCTGTGTAAGGGTTCTGGCGAGAATCAAGGGTATGCCAGGGAAGTTGGTGGTATGAAGGGGAAAGGGGGATAGGGAGGGAACGTGGGTGATGAGTTGGCCAGGTTGTTGAGAGGGGGAGAAGGAGGGTATATGAAGGAAAATTTTTGTTGGCGGCAGCAACGGGCGAGGTGATTGGTTACGCAGGAGCAGGGCAGATCAACACCAAATTTTTTTCCCTTCCTTCGGGGCTGGAGCAAGCAATGCCCACTGTCAGTCTGCTCTAGCGTTCAAGAAGCGCCAGCACAGCACAGCGCCGCACTACACCAGTCAGGCTCTTTGTCGGTTGACCAAAAAATTCCACGAAGGCAGAAAAGTTCGAACTTTTTTTCCCTCTTCTCTTTCCTCACTCGGTTGGCGCGGGCGTGTGGCACGGAAGAAAGGCAAACTGAAATGTTGGGCCCGCACGCGCACGGGGGAGGGCACGCCGCAGAGAGCCTCTGCAAATTCGCCTGTGCCCGTCGAAACCGAACTCCCGCCGCAAGCCTGCCAAAGGGTGCGAATTAATGGGAAATCAAATCAGGATGGATTGAATTCAAACATTTCAAGTCTGTGACTAACAGACCGGCTACATGTGGGTTCGGTCTCTCCTTTTCACGCAGTACGCTGGGTCAGCCGGGATCTCCTAACACCTGGATGATTTGATTTGGTTTGAAATGGGCTTCGCTGTCGTCACAAGTCCTACAGAGCCAAGCCGGCCGAACACGGGTGGTTGGCCGCACGCCACGCCGTGCCCTTTCAACTTTGCCACTGCATTTGAATTGTTCATTCCTGCCCCCTTCGACTTTAATTCAATACCCTTTTAACTGGAGCGAGTTTGTAATTGTAAAGGCCGATTACATTCCTTGTCTATCGCTCGCCGATCGCTAGTCGATTTTGGTGGGCCTCATTTGCAATCCTTCTTTATCCAGCCCTGATCACGCCGGCATCAAGGGTGACATGGTCAACTGGGCACTTTGTTTGCAACGCCTCATACTCAAGCAACATTTGACAATGATGGCATGAACCCTGCCCGGTTCAACTCGAACAGCGCAAGACCCAGTCGGGGCGTAGCGCCGAAGAAAGAGAGCTCAGCCTCGGCAGGGAGCCGCGCGGATCTCGGGGCTAGAAACCTGGAAAGCATGTTGGATTGGAAATGAAATGATTTGGATGTTTCATTCGTCTCAATTCACGGTCTGACTACGTTGGTTCGGTGAGGCGTGAGGCGTGAAACTGTGTCTCGACCGCGACAGCTGCTCTTGCGCCTGCTCTGAGTGGGGAACAAGTTTCCGTTCCCTGAAACGTAACGTACCCTGCATATCTTCCCCACAAAACTCGACAATTTGCATCAGATGGCAGATACGCACGCACATCCATCAGTCCGCCTTATCAAGGAGGGAAAAAAAATTACTACAGACCCCTGCATGACCATCCAGTGAGGAAAAATGCGGGGAACGAGCGACCCCGCCGCTAGGACTAGATGTCGGTCAGTCAGTCGGTCGGCGCTCGTTGCCGCCACATTCATGACCGAAATCAAAGAGTCATTTTTACCCAGACGAGAGCGTCGAGCTCCGATGACGCCGGGCCTCGAAAAAGACAAGGAGGCAGAGGGGTTGGCATTCTGTGGCGCAAGCCGGTCACTCGGACATGAATGGAAAGTGGACAAGCGTCTTGGCGATCAGTTAAAGTGTGAATGTGTTGTCTGGCCCGGTAAATCCAAGATTGTTCGTCATTCCAGAGCCCGATCGCCACGGTTTCCGAGCTACCGTATCACAGGGGAGGAATGCCGAACTTTTCTAGGGCAAGCCAGGGCCAGAGGCAGTCCTCCAGGGTTGGGGCCCGCGGGGCCAAGGCTCAGGGTGGAGCTGACTCGGGCTGAATGACGAACTAGTGACGGAAGTGTTGTCCAGTTCGAAACTTTTTTTTAAGTCATTTAAAGTGGGGATGGAACCAGGGTTTCCCTTTCCCTGGTGCCTCGCTCGGGTAAAGAATAGACGCAGTAGATGTTCCGGTCATCCTCGCCTCGCCTCGCAAGTACAGTACAGTAGTTTGACACTGCAACTGCAGGAGCAAGCGGCGTGATTAGGGGCGCGAACGCTCCAGGCTCCAGGCCGCTTTGCTCTTTCTAACGATGGCAGGTTGAGCGGGGCACGTTGCCTCGCCTCCCCCGCTTTTTCCCCCCCGCATTCCTAGCACGGAGGGTGTAGGGCGTCAGATTTTTGACAGAACGCGCAACGAGCGGCTTCCGAAAAAACTTTCATCACTGCGACTCAGGCGTGGTATCATGCTTGGCTGACTGTAGCTTGGGGCCTGTTGCCACTGGAGCGGTGCGGGACCCCGCACTTTTTCACCCCCATGGTACCCTGTCATCCGATGTTGTTTATCGATTTCGACTTGATCAATCGACAAGAAAGATTGACTACAACGCTTGTCACGTCACGCCGGCTCACAGTCCACCCGCGGAGATCTTGGGCATGTCTGGGCACTGCCTCTGCAAGGGGCAGAGCAGTCTTCCCCAGCCCCGACAGGCCATGCTTAGCCTAGCCTAGGAGAAGTCTCGGTCCTTCATTCGTCCTCTTCCATAGGCTCCACCTCCTCGATTTGAGCAATGTCTTCCCCTCCGCCAAATGCGTCGTCAAATTCGTCCTCCTCATCGCCTTCCCCCTTGCCAACTACCTGACCCTTGCTGTCGATCCTCAGTTCGCCCTGCATGAGCTTTTCCAGGGTTTCGCGTTCCTTGGCCTGACGCTGTTCGATGTCCTTCAATTCCCATAGACTGACGCCGTTCTTGCCTGCGTTGCCGTGGGGGAAGAGAATAAGAAACAAGATTGAGAGCCGCGTTGGTCGCCAACGATGAATACAGAGTCATCCTCAGAGCCAAAGCCTTTTGTCACATACCCTCTGGGAAAGGTTGGCCCATAGTTCGAATGAAGAGCTTGGATTCAACAATGGCCATGTCCGTCGACAGGTTGCTGTGTGTCTCCTTGATGTATTGCGCGATCCATTTGGGCAATTTGGCACGTTTATCAGCCCGCGCAAATCGCTGCAAAGATTCCGGCGGTAGACGCACCATCGCTTGTCAGTAATGCAGCAGCAGGTGCATGATGAACCAGCATACTTACCTTGTCTGCAAAGACCATCAAGCCGTAGTCCGTCTTACCACGTAGTACCCGTCCCACGCACTGTGCCGCATGGCGCATGGCATCGAACGTAAGGAAATCATTCTCTCGAATCCTAAAGTTGTCACGCAGGAACTCGAGCCTGGCCTTGAGGATTCTCGACTCGGTGTACTGATAAGGTACACCAAACATGATTACCGCTCGTCCGTAATTGTGGTCAAAGTCGATTCCTTCCGAGACTTTACCACGGGCTACGGAAAGCAGGATAGCACCCCTCCCGTTATCGCACGCCTGTCAAAGATTCAAGTGTCAGAGTGCTTCCGAATAGATGTTTTCGATGAAATGCGCTTACCCTACGATAGTTCTCCAATGCGATGCTCGTTTCCGGGGCATCGGGTGTCTCGATGAAGATGAGCTTGTATTTCCAGACCTCGTCTAGGATACCCATGTCGTGCCAAGCGGCTACAATGCTCTCCATGTACAGGTAGGATGGGAAGAATGCAACGATCCCATCCGGAACGCATTTGGCATATTCAATCAAGATGCTGCCGTAGTTGCGAACCACGGCTGGATCGTTTCGTACCTCGAACCGCGAGCTGATTGCCACTTGATCGCTGCCACGGGTAATGACGAGCGGAAGGAAACATTGTCGCGTCAAGGTCATAGCGTAGCTCTCTTGAACGACTGTGTCAAACTTGAGCATCTTGGGGTACATGTCGAGCGGGCTGATAGTACCACTTGTGATGATGACGCTGGAGAAACGCTCAAAGACGGGTGCTATCGCCAGACTCGCGTCTAGACAAGTGAAATGGAAGACGGGATTTGGCACGGTTGCATGCTCTGTCTCGAATGGCTCGAGGATGAGCAAAAAGCCCTTGTCGTAAGTCGCCACCAAAGTAGCAAACGCTGCCACTTTTTGTAAGGCCGAAAATTCATCGAGGCGAGTCAGCTCGAGCGTGCTGACGAGCATTCGCAGCCTCTCTGCGCAGAAGCGGAGCGGCTTGCGCTCGATGTAGGTAATGTCTTTCAGATGCTGGAGGAAACTAGGCGGAGTCTCTGCTACGACGTGAAGGACCCGCATCCTTGTCTTGAGGTACTCGACAAAGCGCTTGAGGAAGGCGACAAAGTGTTCTGCACGCCGAATGTTGCCTGGCACAGCCTCTTGCAAGAGGTCATCCGGCAGGACTGGATTCGCCATGAAGGTTTCGGCCTCACGTTGATCGCCCTGTTCAGCCAAACCTTCCACGAGGCGCGCATACTCATCTTGCAACTTGGAGGCGTCGGTGCGCTTGATCTCCTCGACACGATTTGAGAGCTGGTCGATACTGCGGTAGGCGCTGTCCAGCATTGGTCGTGTAAGGTCAATGCTGAGTGACTCGATGCAGACGTTGTCTGTTGAAGAGCACGTGTAAGTCGTTTGGTAGGCAGCAAAAGGGGCAGGTGTAAGCTTACCAATGTTGTGCGCCTCATCGAAAACGACAATGGCATCCTTGCTCATCTCCTTGCTGACTTGTTCTGCGACTTTTGGATCCAGAAGATAATGGAAGCTGTAGATGATAATGTCGACGAACGGCATCTGCGGGGGTGAATTTGACAGGGACGGGAGGAGATGCCAGGTGTTTAGTCAATCGTGGTCGATTCGTGAGCAAGGTAAGGATCTGCACATACCATGCGTCGAATGGCAAAGTAGGGACAGATTCCCTTTTGCCTGGCATACTCCTTGACCTCCTCTAGGGTCCACACGCCCTTTGGAATCAGCTGGCCCGGCTCCATTTTGCCGAGCTCCTGTGGCGGGCATCAGGTGTAACGAACGAGTTGAGCTTGTGGCGAAGGATAAAGAAAAAGTAACGAGAGCGGGGAGGCACCTACCTCGTGAAAGTCACAGAGCTCGACGCTGCCAGGGTCTTGACGGCCCTTTTCGCAAGCCCAGGCGCTGGTCATGTCCCTACATCGAGCATCGACCACCTTTCCCTTGCGTTCGCGGCCGACGCTTGGGTGAATGCAAAGGTTCTTTCGACTACTCAGACCAAGGGCAAGAATGTCTTCCATCTGTGAGCCTGCCTTTCCTTTGCCCTTCATATCGATATCATAGTCCCCAGTGCCATTTGAGCCCGATGCTTCGTTTTTGACGACTTCGGACTCTTCTCCTTGGGGAACGTTGTAGCGTGCCCGGTATTCCATGAGACGCTTGAGCTCGGCAAGAGCCTTTTCGATCTCTGGTACGGTACGGGAACAGTAGATGAGCTTTCTGGACGCAGGATGAAACTGTAAAAGCCAAGGATGGGAATGTAAATGTGAGTCAGCCGAGGTTCTAGTAGCAAAAGACAAGAGGAAGGAGGAGGATGAGGAGGGAAGGAGACGTACTTTTTGATAGCTGACGATTAGGCTGAGGAGCGAGACGGTCTTTCCGGTTCCTGAGGGCATCTCCAGGACGCAGTGGCCGTTGGCGTCCAGGGTTCGTTTGAGATCCGTCATGTACGCATATTGCTCGGCTGTAGGAGAAAGAGGGGAACAAAGAATCAGAAGAGCGTGCAGTTATGCGTGCTGGCGCTGTTGGTGATACTGACGATAGATCTTGGGATATGGGAAGAGCACAGGCAGCTCATCGATGTAGAACTTCATGGTGGCGACGACGCGTGAGCCCGGTGAAGCTCAGCCTACTAGCTTGGGGCGACGATGCGGACGATGACGGCTGACCCGTCGGGGTGAGAAGGTGAGGTGAGATAGGCCGTCTCGTTCGGATGGGTGGAGTAAGAAGTAGCTTGAACGTAGCGACTGAGCCATTCGGGGGCTGTCAAGCGATCGCGGCCACCAAGAAGAGCGCGTTTTCCCACTCTGATTTGGGGGTGCAGTGGTGCATTGCAGTTTGGGCGTGCGCGTGTGGAGGCGCTTTGCTGGATGCTGCTGCGCTTTTCCGTACGTTATGAAAGACGCACAGTAGTTGACCTTGACATTTGTTTTAGTCTTCTATTTTTTCTTTCGTCAATTAGCGCACGTCCGAGACGTTTCCTCCACTCACTCATACGGGACAGCGCACAGCGACCATCTCAACAGCGAAAAGTGCTGTCGGCGCACGTCCCTGCCATCAAAGCAGGATGCCTCCGCAAGGCTGGCCTCACGATGTCACCTACCTAGATTCTTCGGTGCCAGGTCCGAGTCTGCCCGCCTCGTTGCATTCGCGCTACTCCTCGTTGCCCTCAGAGTCCAGTCCCTACCATTCATCAAAATACGAAAAGATTCAAGTTCAGATTCGCATCATCGACGAGCGTGTTCCATTCCAGCCAGGGTACCATCAGCTCTCAACAGCCGCTTCCCAGCAAAGCCTGCGCCATCCAGCCTTAGGGCAACGTGGTCTCTTTGCGCTCAAGGAGATACCACCTCACACGTTCATAAGACCCTACTTAGGCCGGGTCCACACAGAACAGGACACTGATCCGGACAGCCAGTACGACATGAAGATCGAACACAGGTCCGATCTCGGCTCCATCTCTGTCGACGCAACAGACTGTGGTAACGAGGCAAGATTTGTGAACGACTATCGATCCATAAGATCCCACCCGAATTGTCGCTTGGACCATTGGTATGACGAACAGACAGGAGCGCTGGGGATGGGAATCTTCTCAGAGTCCAAGCCAATCCCTCCAGGCAGCGAGCTTACCATCAACTACGGTAAGGGCTTCTGGAGCCGATATCAGCAACACGACCAAGAAACAACATTGGAACAGAACAGAGGCGATCCACAAAAATCACACCGAGAGCAGGCTCCGAACCAGGTTCAGGCAATGCTCGCGAGGCACAGGCAGAGATTGAACAGACAAAAAATGGGACATTGACATACTGATGAATAACGAATTTGGCGAATGCCATGCATAGACCAAATGCAAGAAACCTAGGATTTATGCTTTGAAAAAGGAACAAAGGCTGAGAGGCATCAGGGCCAAAGGATGCCAAGGGAAGCCCAATTTACTTGCGCTTGCCACGGCGATCTTTGCCAGTAAAGCTGATTTCCTGAGCTCGACCCTTGCTCTTCTTTCCTGCCACCTGAGAAAGGGGAATGTAAGCATAAGGACTCTTGCCATCCCGAATGACATCTCCCTCGGCACGCCTGGCTCGGAACTCGGAACCGATTCTTTCCTTCTCCTTCTTCCGTTTCTTTGTCTTCTCCTTCGTGGCTCCAGCCTCGGCTTCCTCGATAGCGATTTGCTCCATCTCGAGCTCTCTCTCCTGCTCTCGAGTTCGCTTGTTGTTCTTGTTAAACTTGACTGCTCCGCCTCGGCCAGAGAAGGTCATACCATCGACACCACGTTCTTTGTCCAGGTAAGCGCGTCCTGCGCCGTCCACATCGCCAAGATCCCCAGAAGCAGCGCCTACAGCGGATGCAGCCGCACCCTTCGACATGGCCTCTGGGTCGTTGATCAGCAGACGGCCAGTAGCCTCATCCAGGGAGAACTTGGAGGCGTCCTGGCCTGGCTTGCGACGTCGGTCAGCCTTGGCACCAGGGTCAGTCGCGACAATCTTTGCCGCGGCTGAACGATCCAAAAGATCCATCGGTTCGTCGTCATCCTCCATAATGTACGCATCGTCCTCCTGATTTCGCCTGCCCTTGCTCTTGGCGGGCTTGCCACCTGCTGCTGCCTTCTGGTTCCTTCGAGATGCAGTTGCTGGTGCTGCTGCTGCTGCTGCTGCGTCATCTCCGTCAGAGTCGCTGCCCAAAATCTCGCTTTCGCTGCCATAGATAACGTCCTCAAACGCATTACCAGCCGATCGCAGGGCCTTTCCTCTCGGGGTCGCATCTTCGTCCGAGAACTGTGCGTCGCCCTCCGCTCGCTGCGCCTTTTGCCTCTTGGCGCGCTCTTTGCGCTTCTTGATATTTGTGATCAGCTTGCGACCGTCATCGTCCGTGAATTGGGCAACGCGCTCGAAGCCGAATCTGCGGATCAGGCGCTCGAACATATGACGGACCTTCACCTTGAAATGCTGTCTGTGCTCAGAACTCCATCCAAGCAAAGACGGGATGAGGGTTGGAAGGTGCTTGTCCATCAACTGCAGATTAAAGTCGACGATGGCGACCTTGACAAACCCGAGAGCGCTCTTGACAATCTCACGATTTGCGCTCTTCAGGAAAACCTCCACGGTGGCAAGCATCTCATCCAAGGTCTCTTGGGCCAGATCGTCCTTAAACTCGTAGACCAGTCGAGACAAGGATGTGATCGTGGCACTGATCATGTGCGGAGTGGAGCCGGCCAGACCAGCGGCAACCATGGTAAGATACTCGGTGATGGTGGCTGAAACAATGCCACGTCCCGTCATGTCTTCGTCCGTAGTCTCAACGATAGCATCATCGGAAGCGGCAACAGGCTCTGTTCCTTCCACCAGACTCCTGTCAATGGTGCCGCCAGACTCCATCTTGTGGCCCATTTGAACGAGCAGCTCGTACGCGTTGTCACGAGTCCCCTGGTTTGCCTCCTTTGTCGCAAGAACGGCCTCTGGAATGATTGACGGGAGGTGATGGAGCTCGTTGTCGGGAATGTTAGGGATCAAATTTGCGAGAAGTAGAATACGGTCTCGCTTGGCACCCGAAGCTACCTGGGGAGTAGCATCGCGGAGCTTGGTTAGCAACTCGCCAACGCGGCTCGCGCTGGCGCCTGTCTTGCCCGTGACTTTGAGAACCTGCTTGCCTGTGCTTCCCTCTACAAGGCGACTAAGGACCTTGTACGTCTTCTTCTGAAGACCCGAGTCGGTGCTCCTGAGGAAGCGGTCACTGGTAGCCAGCTCGAAAAGGTCCCCAGCCTCATTCTTGCCCGAGGTGCGCAGATGTGGGATCAGAGCCACGAGCAAATCGAGCATGGTATGAGGCACAGGGGGAATCGCAGCCGTTCCTGCGTCCTTGTTCACTTTGTTGGTAGGCAGCGAAGCCAATGACTGATCCAGAGTTGTTTTGACCTTGGCGTACGTGTTGGAAATGTCAGAGTCCTTCAAGATGGCAAGGTAAGCGCAAATGCATTCATAGACGAACGCCCTTGCTTGGCCGGGTGATTGTGAGAAAACGTTGAAGAGTACCGCAAGCAGGCTTGGAGCTAGATCGGACAAGTGAGCAATGTTTGCTTGGCCTGATTTCTGGTCGAGACCAAACGCCTCGAGCAATGACTCTGATGTAGCGCCGGATGAGACCAACGCTTGATTCCTCTCAACGAGGGCCTTCAAGCCGCGACAAACGCTGGGCCTCAGGGCGGGTTGAGAATAGAGAACGTTCGTGAGAAGTTCCGCAAATTGCCGTGTGAAGGCCTGTGTAAGGTCGAAAGGCATGTCGCAGTATGCAGGAAACAGAGCCCAAACTTGCTCCGTCAGAGCTTCCCACATTTTTGCCTCGACTGGACGTGGAACGCCGTCGGGCTCACCCTTCTCGGCTTGTGCACGACGATTAAAGAGTTCCTCGCTGAGCGGAACGAGCTGATCAGAGAAGTGGGAAAGTTCGGTGTTGGTAATCTTGGTTCGCATGAGCGGCAAGAGCCATGCACGCCCTTGCCCTCCTTCCTTGCCAAAGAGATTGAGTGGTAGAGCGTCCAACACCATTCGAGGTCCAGCCACTTCGACAGCTGAACCAATCACTGCATCGGCCGCCTCTCTGTATTCGAATCCGGGTTGCGAACGCAAATGTGCGACTTCTTTGACCAGTTCAAAAGTCAATAGACCTGCAGTCGATTGCCGTTTGCTGGCATTCTGACCTTCGTTGACGTAGGTGTGGCGAAGTCGTCCGATGATTGCGGTGAGAACGGCAAGGACCTCGGGACGAGAGTGCATGAATTGCAGAGAATGCTGTCCGAGGGCTTCGTGCACGCTAGCGATCATCAGTATAAAGGCGCTATCGTTCGAACTGGCTTGCTTAGCCTTGACAGCGTCCGAAACAGCAGAGTTAGGGACACAGTAACGAACAAGTGCTACCAGAGCATCGCGTCCAGCCGTGCGAACAACTGACGAGTTCCTGCTGGCCTCAGATTTGGCGGACAGTGCGAGAGAGAAAATATCGGACCAGATTTGGGGCACAATTTGCCAAGCGGGACGCCCAGAGTCGAACTGGGAGTAGGTCGCGACAGCCTCTTCCAGAGCTCCCAGATAGGAAGGGAGCAATTGCACATCATTTGTTGACGGGACCATCGCAGGAGATCGGAGCGAATCAATGAGGTGTGCCAACGTCTTTTGTCCAATCGATGGTGCAGAAGTGGTCGATCCTTGCAGGGCATACATCTTCTGAGCAGGATCCGGAGTTGATGCTGACCGACATGCTTTGAAGACGGACTCAAAGACATCCAGGGCTGCGACTGTCAAAAAAGGATTTTGCAGCCCAGGAAGACGTAACAATACTGCGCATAGAGAATCGACAAGCTAAAGCGAACACGATGGATAACAGTCAGTGAAAGCTGCGGAAGTATACCTGCAGTGGAACAACGCGTTTGGAACTTACCGAGGTCGGGAGGTTGCCAGCAATCTGCTTGGTGAATCCACAAACCCAGACTCCAACGCTAGCACTGTCACCTTCGGTGACCTGCTTCTGTCTCAGGGCTGCTGCTGCAGAAGCTTGTTTGGCCTTTCCTGACTTTTTGTCGTATTGAGGTTGATGTTCGATCTTCTTGCCGGCGACAACAGATCCTGCATCGGCGACGTGAGTCAGTGTCTTGATACACCATTCAAAAGTAGGGATCACGTATGGGTGCTTGGGTTTCGCAACAAGTCCGGCGAAACTTGATGAGGGAAGAATGGCGCCGACGAGCTGGTGTGCGCGTCTTCGAACCTTTGGCCTTGTGTCGGCGCACAAGTTGAGCACTGAGTTCCAGCAGCCTCGAAGGCGGATATCCTTGTCAAGGGATCCGAGGTCGGATGAGAAAGATTGAACAATTGCCTCGAGAACAGAAATCGCAGATCGCAGCGTTGCGGGATAGCTTTCAGCCTGAGCGGTGTCTTGAAACGTGGGATGAGGACTTGAGAGGATCGAACCAATGGCAGCTACGAGGGAGCCTTGGCGTGCCCGGATGATGCCTGAGCTGACGTGAGGTGTCACAAGAGCTAGAAGATACACCACAGAGGAGAGGAGAGAAGAAGACGGCTATCAATGAAACGGGAAAGTGCAAAGGTCAGCGGCGGGAGCGTGACAAAAGGCCGGGGACAGGAGAAAGCGAAACAAATTAGACTCACTCCCATGCTCTGCGCCTTATCGAGCATAGACTCTAGAGCGAGAAAGTACTCGGCAGGTTGCCTCTCCTTGGTGGCATGTTGGCTTGCTCCCGTCGTCTTAGAGGCTGGGCCTTCCTGTTCGTCGAGAGTCGACTCGATCGCAACGAGAAGCTGAGCTGGTGCCTTCTGATTCTCGAGCTTCGAGTTTGTGTGATGACGGATCTTTGACAGCGCCGAGTGAAGGCTGTCTATCTCCTGACTCGGTTCAGTGCCGTCCATCGTGATGTAATCCTAGGGTCACTAGCGATAGAGCGTCGGTGATAGCAAGAAGGTAAGCGTGGCACGGGTCCTTGGAGCAAAATTTGTTTGCGCTCTTCAGCATCCGAGAAGAGAAAAAAAAAAGTAACGGAGCTCAAATGAGACGCGAAGTTCGGAATACGGAAGACAGGCGGACTCTTCCGTGCGGTAGAGATTTTAAACTCGCCAGTGAGCTGGCCAACAGCATTTAAAGAAGACCCTGTTTCGTCAACCCTAGCTCGTCAACCCTAGCAAACCATGTATGGCCTACGTTCTCATCGTGAATCGGGTCTCGTTCCAGTAGAAGCCTTGTCGTAAGCTGTCAGAAGAGCTGCCAGAGCGACAAGCGGCAAGTACGCAAAGAACGCCCCTGTTCCGGGCCGCGTCACTTGCTGTGGTGGTGTTCTCGACCACTCAATCCCATTGAATCCTCGTGTTGCTCTGCTATTAGTATGCGCATCATCACCAGCTTCTGGAAGAGAGACCCCGTCCTCGCTGTTCCCTTCAAGACCGAGTCCACAAGCCGGGTTTTTTTTAAGCAGGCTCCGTCCTTGACACTGTTTGTTGTTACCTCCCACCGTGACACTGCTGTAGTCCAAAAGCACCCTCAGGATCTCCTGTGTCAGCATGATGCGCTTCTTCAGCTTTCAGGGAGACCCGTACGAAATCATCATCGGCAGATCTCCTCATGGGCATGGGTGTTTTACCTCGAGGTAGAGGTAACCGTCCCCTCCTTCAGTTATCAGTCAAATGGCACCCAAGAATATCCCCCAAAATGCCACAAAATACAACGACAGTCATTACGTTTGATGGGCTCAATCCCTTCCACTTGTTCAGCAGAGCATGGCTGTATGAGAGTTGTCTGTCAAAGCAGTGAGTGACAAGATTGCTGGTGGGTACAGCAAGGCTGAGTTTGTAAATTGTGTATTGTTGATGCGAGTGAGCTGCATAATAAGTTAATCAATGGTAAGACAAGGAAATGGCCGGAAAAAGAAACATGAAAGGTCCAATGGCTGTACACACGTTGTGAGTGGTGCATCGAAAGCTAGAGCATGATCTTGTAGATATACATTAATTCATTCCTATTTTCGTTTTCTCGCTCACTGTTCGCAGGGGGAATTGTGACAAAATTTGAGGTTGAGCTCCATGGCCAGGAAGAAATTGATGTATCAGAAGACCGCTGCAAGTCTGCCAAATCAGCCACAGTTCCTATTCAGTGAGGAGATGCCTGGCAACCGATTGGGAAGCTGCTGCCTCTCCAAATTCATATCAATTGGGTTTTGGTGCCATGTAGCTTTTAGGAAAAAGTTGAAACATTGCTCGTAACGTTCTTCCAATTTCGATTTGGCTCGACAAAGAAATTTACCAGGGAAGCAACTTAAGTCTAACTTATCAGTCACTATGCAAGTGTTCCTTGATTGTTTGCACCTAAATAAAGTCAACCTGCAATAATCAACACAGCCAGAAAGACCAAGCACATTCTGAGTGAGGTTGCTTGGCTGCATTTTATAATTCATGATGAATTTATTTGGAGGTTGACCAATTTTGCATCAAATTGATTAAACTTTGCAAATTTCGTCGTTCTGGAGGGCACAGCACAAACGTTTTCCTTTTGTTGGCTGACATAGGCCAGTGCACTAGGGAAAGGCAAAGCCTTTATCCCAATCTTGCAAGGATTGCCTTGTATTTGCTCTCAGGTTCAGAATCAACCAAGCCCAAGGAAATGCACAAAACACTTACTTTCTCTTACTCTCCTGCAAAGGCATACAGGAAAAGTTTGGAACTAAGCTGACTTTCTTTTGAGAAGGCCTTTGAGTCCCACCAAAAACATCCATGAGCTCATGAAAAGCATCCATGGTAGTCAGTGCATTACACCCTTTTGGCTGTTTTTAAGATAGATGAATAGCCTGTTAGGTGCATACTCGGGTGAATGGATAAGGACGGGTGTGCTTCAGGTAGCTGACGCGAGAGGTGTTTGCCTATCGTACGGGTAAGGCGCGGGACGGGGAAGAAGACGTCATAGTGAGTGAGGTCGTTCCGTTCCAAGGATCGCTTGCACCGACATGCCACGATCGACCCCTTCACCACGATCCAAGGTTTCTGCTGAATGCTTCTCGTCCTCAACAAGCCGCGATTTATCTGCTCGACAACATACCAGTCGATAGTGCATCCTTTGAGAACGTATTCTTCTCTCCATCTTGAAGGCGTCACCCGAGTCGCTTCTCCTCGTCGAATAGGCCGACAGCTCCCGAACAACCTACCCCTCTCTTCGTGTCGCTCCATGGCAACCTCTCATCAGGCAGCTGCCAAAGCTGCAAATGAAAACAGCTCTGCCCAAAAGAGCCTGAAGCTCGCACAGCTAGACCCTGTCGAGAGCGCCAAAAGGGCAGCTGCATACGCTGCCGTTGACAACCACGTCAAGCCGGAGCATGAGATTATCGGCATTGGTTCCGGTGAGTCCTCGCCTGATGATGTCCTTGTCGCCTTACGGGCTTACTGTACTGACTGACACTGATATACTAGGCTCGACTGTGCCCTACGTCGTCGAGCGAATCGCTCAGCAGGGAACAGCGGTGAATGCCAAGCGCTGGTTTGTTCCGACCGGATTCCAGTCGAGGGAACTCATCATTGATGCTGGTAAGCGCTGAATACTTACCTCTGATAAGCAGCACTTGTATGGCCAGATTGCTGAACACTAGGTCTACAGGTCTGCGACTGGGAGATGTCGACTCGTTCCCGAGTATTGACGTAACTATCGACGGAGCAGACGAGTAAGTCAAGTGCTATCGCAAGCTCGTTTTGAGCGACATGCTGATCCTTTCCCTTTCCCCCTAACCTGCCAGGGTGGACAACGCGCTGAACTGTATCAAGGGCGGAGGTGCTTGTCAGTTGCGAGAAAAGGTCCTAGCGGAGGCTGCCAGGGACTTTATCGTAGTAGCTGACTACCGCAAGAACGGCACCCAGCTGGGCATCAAGTGGACCCAGGGCATCCCCGTAGAGGTTGCTCCGTTTGCCTATTCCAAGGTACTGCAAAACCTGAAGCGGATGGGAAGCAGGAATGCAACGCTGCGCATGGGCAAGGCTAAGGCTGGCCCAGTGGTGACTGACAACGGGTGAGCACAGTTACCCCTTGGTGGAATTAATGCGAAGGGCGTGGATCAGTCTGACAAGGAACAAACGTGCGATCAGCAACTTTTGCATTGATGCGCCTTTCCCGGAGTCGTACATGAAGGATCCCTCGGACCTGCTCACGCGTATCAAGCTCCTGACAGGCGTGGTTGAGGTGGGACTTTTCTGCGGCATGTGCAAGGCGGCCTACTTTGGCAACGAGGACGGCACGATCACAATCAAGAGCGCTGATGGAAAGGTGCAGGAGGGCGTGTCGTTTGACGCCTCCGTTCTGCCCGTATCGGCATAGATGGCCATGGGCTTGAATCAACACACTGGTGCATGCATGTTTGTGCTAATCATCAACAGCGAGAAAAGGGCCTGCCTTTTGATCTTTGTTGCCAACAATCACACAAATGTACGTTATGTGCATTTCGCTCGTGTTTTCCAGCGCTCGAGACTTTTGTGCTGCACCGTATGTGCGGTCGATTCCGAGCTGAAGCGGGGAAAGGGCCATGGAGTGACGCGGGTAATCATCTGTGCGTATAGCGTAGGGGTGTGTGTGTTCTTGTGGAGCAGCGCAGTACGGTACCGATTAACCGAGTCAAGATGAGAGTCGACTGTGCATCTGTCTTCTGCCGTCAGAAAAAAGTCGAGTCAACCGGTCTGGTGGGCAGCCCCTTCCCATTTTTTTGAGTCGACGTGGTCACGGACAGCTGGACTGCAGTGCACTGCAGCACTCTCACGTTGAAAGCAGACCACCCAGCTCTGCTGCGTCTTCCTTCTCAACATCCGTCTCCTTTCTCTTTTGCCCGTCGTCACTCCATCACACATCACACAGCACGACAACAAAACGATACGCATTCCCTTCTTATATCCAACCATACTAGACCGAATCGCGCCGAGATGCCGCCCATGAATCCTGGCAACAAGTACCCGCCATACAAGCCCATCGACCTCCCCGACCGAGCTTGGCCAGGCAAGGTCAACTCCAAGTC
Source organism: Fereydounia khargensis (assembly GCA_026413255.1). NCBI lineage: Eukaryota > Fungi > Basidiomycota > Ustilaginomycetes > Urocystidales > Fereydouniaceae > Fereydounia > Fereydounia khargensis. The sequence goes on from JAOCZO010000032.1 coordinate 31,105, forward strand.
TCCCATTTGGACCTCTGTCGACCTTCGCGATGGAAACCAGGCCCTCATCAACCCTATGAGCGGAGAGCAAAAACTCAGGTTCTTCGAGAAGCTCGTCCAAGTCGGTTTCAAGGAGATCGAGGTCGCGTTCCCCTCCGCCAGCGACACCGACTTTGGCTTTGTCCGACACATCATCGAAAAGGGCATGATCCCCGATGACGTCTACATCCAAGTTTTGACCCCTGCGCGGTGAGTAGAGTCACACTTACCTACTCCATCGACTTGAGCGCGATCTAGTTGTCTGACATCCTAGCCCTGGTGCCTATTTACACCACCTCGTCTGAACGCTCTACACAGGGAGGAGCTCATTCGCAGGACCTTTGAATCCATCAAGGGCGCCAAGAATGTCATCCTTCATATGTACAACGCCTCATCGCCTCTCTTCCGCAATGTTGTCTTTGGCAACTCCCAGGACCAGACCGTCGAGCTTGCTGTCCGTCACACAAAGATCGTTCGAGAGCTCGTCGAGGAGTACAGCAAGCCCGAAAACGGAGGAACCAACTTCAAGTACGAGTACTCCCCCGAGACTTTCACGCAGACTGAAATGGACTTTGCCGTCCGTCTCTGCGAAGAGGTCAGGAAAGCTTGGGGCAAGGCCAGCGCTGAGAACAGGATCATCTTCAACCTCCCTGCCACCGTAGAAATTGGTCCTCCCAACCACTACGCCGACCAAGTGAGTATCACTCATTTCTGCCAATATCTTGTGCGCGATAACGCAAAGTCAAACTGCTGATCTCCTTCGACGTTTCCTTTCTCGCATAGATCGAGTACTTCTGCAACAAGATCACCAAGAGGGAGGAGATTATCGTGTCGCTGCATCCTCACAACGACCGAGGCTGCGCCGTTGCTGCAGTCGAACTCGGTCTCCTTGCCGGTGGCGATCGAGTCGAGGGATGTCTGTTTGGCAACGGAGAACGAACGGGCAACGTCGACATTGTAACCCTCGCCCTCAACTTCTTCTCACAAGGTGTGCAGCCTGGCCCGCTGGACCTTTCCGATATCCAGTCGGTCGTCGATGTTGTGTCAGAGTGCAACAACATTGCTGTGCATCCCAGGCATCCTTACGCGGGAGAACTCGTCTTCACTGCCTTCAGTGGGTCGCACCAGGATGCTATCAAGAAGGGCTTCGCTGCACAGAGCGCCCGAAACGCAAAGGGAGACCCTACCTGGGAGATCCCGTACCTTCCTATCGACCCCGCTGATCTCGGGTGCAATTACGAGGCTGTCATTCGCGTCAACAGCCAGAGTGGCAAGGGTGGTGTCGCATACCTTGTTGCACAATCTCTCGGCCTCGACCTTCCCAGGCGTATGCAGATGGCCTTCTATCAGGTCATCCAAGAGGTTGCCGACCGTACCGGCAAGGAGATGACCTCCGATGACATCACAGGAATCTTCACCAACACTTATCACCTTCCTTCGCTCTCAGGCAAGAACGAGGGTCGATTTGTTCTAAAGAACTTCTCTCTTTCCGATGACGTAGCTCCCGGCGAGGACGACGACGCATCAAACGGCGCTCAGACTCCGCGCCACCGTCGCTTCACCGGCAAGATTGCGTGTGATGGTAAGGTTCATGAGCTTAGTGGCACCGGCAACGGTGCCCTATCCGCCCTTCTCGACGCTGTAGAGACAGCTTTCGGCATCAAGGCCAACATCCGCGAGTACAATGAGCATGCAATCACCAAGCCTGGTCCCGCCAGTATTGGTGCCGCTACGTCAGCGAACGGCAACGTGTCCAAGGCTCAGGCAGCCTCTTTCGTCGAGCTCATCAACGCCGAAGAAATTGCCGAAGTTGGCTCCAAGAAGGCAGCCGGATTCTGGGGTGTCGGTATCGACGTTGATATCACTGCAGCCGGTCTCAAGGCTGTTCTTAGCGCCCTGTCTAACATCTCTCAGCCTAACGCGGTTGTTGACGAGGCAGTCTCGATCGCGACTCAACCGAACGGATCCGCTTAAAAAATGTTACTTAACGGATCAGCTTGACGAATCAAACAGGCTCTCACTCAAAACCTCTTCTATCTTCGTGATGACCACGTCCATCCTATAACTTTTTCTTCTCCTCGCTCCAAGTGCCTAAAAAAGGGATCCGAACGAAGGCAGCATCTCGGTGGGTAAGGCATTTTGACTGTCAGATCTTTGCCCACATGCAAATTTGGCCTCAGTATGGTCCGATGCCCAGCCTGTATCCTAGTCCTAGCCGCCAGTCTACTTCTTGACCTGGCCGATATCTAAAACCGTGTGAAAGTATTATTTTCATGCTATCGAGCACAGCCACGAGTGAGTTTGAAGCGTAGGCGGTTACATGACTGTACAATCCTCTGTCGCCTTGAAACCGTACATCTCCTTGTCGATAGCTTTCTCTATGGCCTTAAAATCGCAACGTGCCTGTCGTAAAAAGTCAGTCTGAATGATTCTTGTATCTGGAAAAAGGATTACATGAGATCAAACTCACCTGGAGAAACTCATACAGGTCTTCAGGGCTGAGCGTTCCGTTGAACATGTTGGCATCGCGAACAATCGCAGCGAGCTCCTTGGGATTGTCAATGATGTAGAGGTTGCCCAACATTTTTAACGCATCAAAGTAAAGCGTTATGTTGGCTTGGCGAAGGGACGATATGAAAGCATGGTACGCATTCAGATCTGCAATCACCTTGAAGCCACCGTCAAGGCTGATGATTTGTCGCTTCAAGTGTTTGCAAATGATACTGAGAATAAATGTGTTAGAGACGGCCGCCATTGCACCACAAATCCGATCTTGTGACTCACGCGTGAAGACGAATGCCAACTTCCTGATAAAAGACCTCGAGTACGCTCTTGTCAGTGCTGCCTACTAGCATCCGGCAATGTACCTTGAGACAAGAGATGCACTCGCTACAAGCCCGTGTAGGATTTGCAAGATCAAGGTCAGCGCCCGGTTCGGGATAATAGTCTCGAGGATCTTGATGAGACGAGATGAGATGCTCCGCCTGCCCCATTAGCAGATCAACACCGACGTTCAAGCCTGAGGCTACATTTTCGTCCAAGCTTGCTTCGAAGCGCTTCTTTTCCCTGACTACGCCGTTGAGGAAATCCGTTCTGTCAATGTGCCGGCTCAACTCCTGGTCGTAGTAGACTTGCACCATTTGCTGAATCGTGTCTCCCACGTGAACGAGCTCAAAGAACGACACAAGCGGAGCTACGTGACTGTCGGCGTCTTGATCCTGCTTCAAAGGGTTCCACGTATTGATTTGATCGGAGGCCTTCGCAAAGCCGGGACCGACGTGCTTCTCACTAAGGCATTGGAAGAAAGACACGGCGATCTCCTCCATCTCTTCCTTGACCCTGACGCCAAAGCTCCCGGGGTACTTGAGAAAGGTCTCCATGCGCCGTAATGATTCGCGATTGAGTTGAATCAGTTGCAAGGCGAGATCAAGACTGAGTAGGAGTTGCATCCGAGAGAATCTAGATGACGATCCCTTGTGTGATTTCGTGGGATCTGTCGTCATCTTTGATGAAGGAGGTTGGTCCCTTGGCGCATCCTTTGCTAGCTCAGGGGCCTTCGCTGGCTGAGACATTTTTCCACGAGAGGCATCTCCCCACGCACCCATGTCGGCAGACCACTGATCACCATCGATGGAGAGACGGGACTGCTCCTGCTTTTCGTCTGTTGGGTCATCTTCGTCAAGGCCATTTTTGTGATGATCATCAGCCACGCCTTTGCTGAAGTCAATGTACCCGCTGTCGCCAATTGAAGGAGTTGCTGAGCGAGACATCCCTGATGGTGAAGAAGAGCCTGCTATACCTTTGGATGAGCTTGCTTGGTTTTGCCATCGCAACGGGTTGAGTTGCGACAGACCGCTACCCGCAGTCCTGATGACTGCACCTCCTACGATGCCTGCCGTCCTGGGCACGACGGTCACTGGCATGAGGAGAATGTCTTTGAACCCGGTCACGACGGTGCGCTTCAAAGCAACGGGGTTCTCAGCATTCCTAAAAGCAGCATCCATGTTGGTTTCTGCTGTGGCACCCTTTTAGGTTACAAGAAAGATGAAGAGGATCTCAGGCAGGTAAGTGCTTGTCGATTAGAGCAAAGAGTGGGAAACAGGGATACAGAATGCGGTGACTTTACTCACTTTGACATCTGCGTCGCACGTCTGAGCCATGATGTCCTTGACCCAATCACGTTCTTCTTGCAGATACTCGTCCAGATTGGCTTCCCACATCGTGAAGATGATGTTCTCACATTGGTCTCTCGTCACGAGAGCTGACTTGGGTTCAACAGACAGTAATGCATCGACCAGGCGTAAAGCTTGCGCAAATGTAGCAGCACAAGATTGGAGGTAGAGATGGACAGATATCGAGCGCGCTTTTCTGAGAACAGAGTTGATATAGTCGGCGACCTGTTCGTGGGAATGAGTGAAGTAGGGATCAGCGCTGAGATGACGCTCAATGGGAGCGCTATTTTGACGTAGAGTTTCTTACGAGTTCATTTGCTAGCTTGCTGGCAAAAGCAAGAAGAACGCCTTGATCGGGCGGAAACACTCGCGCCATGAGGGATCCATCATCTTTGACAGCGTCAAGGACCTGATTCATAAAGTTGTCCATTGGCGTGAAATCAAGGGATGGTCTTGCGTCTTCCAACCTACAAGAAGATATCAGCTACTTTGTTGCGGACCATTGCATCAGAAAGTCAGGAGACTCACCGAATGTTGCTCTCAGGGTCATGCGGGACTTTGTGGAAAAGCACATCACGTTTCTCTAGGAACGAAACCGCGGCCGCTGATCCGGTACCGTTCAGGCTTAAGAAGTTAGAGTCTGTCAAGACATCAACCAGGCTACTGCGCTCCGGTGCATTCAATTGCACTGCTTGGGCAAGGTCCCATACTTGATGAGCATGATCTTGCATCGCCTCTTCGCTCCGCTCGACACTTTTCGCAACGTCCATACCCCTTTGCCCAGCTTTAACCGCATCAGAACGACGGGCGTCCGCACCTTCGAACGCTGAGAGGAGAACACCCTCAAGGTAATCAGCAGATTCCCTTACAGATGCCAGCAAGTTCTGAAAAAGGATATGCCTCTCTCCTTGAACGACCAGCTCTGCGTCCTTTGTCGAACTCGACTCGAATTTGTTCTCGTGGCTAGGCAGGAAGCCGAGCACGCCAGGGCTGATGAAGCGGGCAATGTTGCGAACGAGTCTGGCCTGTGACCGAAGAGACGAGGTACTCGCATGTGAAAAGATCAGAGAGGAGGTTGGGGATGGCTCGGCGACAAGTGAGCTGATGAATGGAGCCAGAGTTACTGCAATCCTCTTGAAAGTCTGGTATGATGAGTGGGGCTCTGCTGAAGGAACGGGCAGTGACGACTCGGCACTGTAGGAGAATACGGGTGCGGCGGAGAAGCTTTGCCCCGACGAAACGGCGTTGGGTGACGAGACAAAGCCCCCGAAGGGATCATCTTCTATGGTTGCTTGCTCAAAATCACCAAAGTCGTCATCGTTGGAAGCGAGCGGTTGTTTGGCTTCTTTGATGGGCGAGAGCGGTGAAGTCTTCTGGCTGGGCTGAGATCGGTCGTTTCGATCAGGCGCCGAGGAAAGATCAGGACTGTAGGCCAAAGGCAAGCCATCGATGTCCTTCCACTGCAGGGCTTTCAGCCTACGAGCCCACAGACGCTCGTCCGCGACGAAGCGAGCCAGGGCGCGTCCAGCTAGTGCACACTTTGGTAGATCAGTTACAGGCACATGGTCGAGGATGCGCTGAATCACCGCGGAGGGCAACCTGCCTATTGCGAAGGGGTCGAGCTTGGGATCGAGTTGACTCTGATTAGCATGACGGGAATGAGAGTGCGATGCTCCATCCAAAGCTTCTGACAGCTTGTCGATCTGAGAATGGCGCTTGGTTGGAGACAGAGGAGTCCAGTTGCGGTCCATAATGTTGAGGACGGCTCCTTTGCCTTCGCCGTTGGGCAGGATGTAGCTGGCGAGAGGCTAGTCCTGAGCTGCAGTTGTCATCGAAGTGCCCTGTGAAAGAGATGACTTTTGCGTCGGAAGGTTCGGCGGGCAAGAGTCGACGAGGTGGGTGGGCAGGTTGCAATGTGATGATGGTCTGGGCGCGCTGGCTGAGCTGAAATGTGTGGCTCAAGTTACACTACCGGACTTGAAACGTAGTGTACTGCGCGAATCAAGTTGGAAAACTGGGGTTGGCCTGCGCTCCGGCTCCCAAGCAACACTCGGAAGGAGCCCGAAGGAGCCAACTGGCACCTCGCTTCACTTGCCTGGTTTAACTCCACATGACCGGCCAGCTGCAACATTCAGTCCTTTCCCCTCCGTGAATTGATGAAAAGTCAGTTACCACGGGTCCAAGCCGAAACACAACTTGTCACAGCCATCTTCTCCTACGGTATCACATTTCCCACCCACACCCACATCCTCCCGGCTTTCCTTCGTCACCACGTACTTTTCACTCGGCATGGGCCGCTTCCGATGATCTATCTCCAAACTTGACGTAGCCCCATGAAGCGCTGAGCAGGCTTTCTCACACCCACCAAATTAGCCATGCCACCGTCCAAGTCATCAAAGCGTGGCAATCCCAACCTTGGCCCATCGCAAGCCTTCACCCCAGCCTTGGATGCGCAGACATTTCGAGATCTGCTCATCTTTGAGGAGAGGCTCAAACAAAATGCAGCCAGGCTCCAATCTCGCAAGAAGAAGTATGAATGTGAGCAACACGGCGGTCTCTTCGTGTGCCGGCTCAAATGGAGACAACCATACTCACCTCGATCAATGTCTTCAGCTTTACTGGCTGTCTTTGTAGGCTTCACAATCTTTTTGGGATACCATGTCCTCATCGATCGGAAGCAGGTGAGAAACATCTCCATCGTTCCCCGTATCTTGTCAAGCGCAACTGACCTGTCCAACTTCACTTCGAGATCAGTACCTACCGCTCCATTACTTCATCTTGGCTCTCCTCTTGATCTGTCTCACCACCTTGTTCCTTTTCTTCGCGAGTGGCATGCACGCGGAGAGAATTCGTGCTGCCAACAAGTGAGTTGCGCTATCAGCCCATCGAACTGTTGAATCTGTCAACTTATCGCCCGTCTTGTTTCCCCTAGATTTGTCCCTCAATCAAATCGGGCCTTGCGATCCTTCAACATGTACCTCAACACCCGGACCGCCCCACGATCTCCTTTCCTGTCTTTCCTTGGGTATAAGTCTGAAAGCCGATCCGATACTCTGCGCACCTCATCGCCGCACCATTCTCAAGGCGCTCCGCCCTCGCCATCAGGAGCACTAAAACGCTCCGCTATTCCCCCTATACCTCCTTCTCAAAATCCGCGGGGGGAGCTCATATTCTCAACAAAGGTCTCTCCCGAGTTCAGGGAAGGATACGAACGATACCGAGCAGCTTTCGAGCGAAGGCGTGCAGAAAAGATGGCGGCCAAGAGAGCCCAAAGCTGGCGGAAATGGCTCGACTGGAGGCCCTGGCGAGCGCAGCACCAAACTCGCCACGATCCTGATGCGCGTATGTCGTCTGTTGATCTCGACAGGTCGAATTCACGACCAGAAGAATCCTCCAAGCCGTCTGCGCATCTCAGATCGAATGAGGTTCCTGATGTACCAGCATCGCTGAGCAGACGCAAACGAGCACCTGGCTCAGCTCGAAAGGCAGCACGCCAGAGGAAACAATCCTCTGCGTCCTCCCAAAGCGAGACTGACGAAGGAGGTAGTCGGCAGATCTCTCCTCTGAACGCTAGTGAAGGACAGATGCCCTTCGAAGAACACGATATGATTAATCAAGATCATCAAGATGCAGCCGAGACTGAGCAGCTGCTCCAATCACACGGTTCTGCTCCAGGAGCATCTTCTGGGGCCGAGTGGATCCAAGTAGGTAAATCTGGTAAACTATGGCCCAGTTAATAGCGGACGCAGCATACTGTACATTTCGTTCTGAGGGGGGAGGGGGGTTCGGCAGAAGGTGTATAAAGTGGCATCAATTCAAGCCGCTCTTTGATTAATATAGGAACGTAATGCGCAAATTTTTGCGTTGACTGTGCCAGATTTTAATTGTGCTTGTCCGCTCCTGAGCTTAGCACCCTGGCGCAGGGAGAAGGGCTGCGGGGTATCAAATGCTCTGGCGGCTTTTGCCAATGAGGCGACGAAGCTCAACTGCAACATCACGAATGATGGCACCCGACTCCTCTGCACCAGCGAGGCGAGTATCTAGGCCAAGATTGGGAGCCATGACGATCTGTGAGCCTGTCACATCCGAATCCAGTTGCGATTGAGAACGCAGAGCCACCACGTGAAGATCTGCGAACTCTTCAACTGCGTCCACAATCTCGCTGAACAAGTCCGTCTCAGCTTGACCTTTTGTGTCAGTCTGCTGGGTAACGGTCCCGCTATTGGCTTCCAGTTGGACGCTGCGCAGAAATGTTTCGCCTCCGATGGCGAACTGGGCAATGGCTGTGGCCAGCGAGCTTGCCAAGTATGCATCGTTTGCATCCTCTTTCTGCGAAGCAGTTTGCTTTTTGTGTGCAAAGAGCCGTACCAGCGAGGTCAAAGCAGAGATTTGACCATCGCATTCACAACTGTAGGCGCAGCTTCTATTGCGCCAACAAGCCGGCTGAAGCCGTAAGTCAAGAAGCGTTACCCTTGTCTCGTCCCCTTGCTTGATCAACAGATTTGTGAGCACAGCGAGTGACAAGTGCACGATGTCGTCCAGAAAGGAGACAGCATCTTTTTGAGAAGTCTCGGTTGGTTCTTCTTCCTCTTTGAGTGGAGCTTTTGAGGTCGGAGCCTTGCTTTTGCAGTTCAGGGCACGGGCTTCAGGACCCGCTGAGCACTCAGCCAAGAACATGACTTGGAGAAGAGTTTGTAGGAAGGGCGCCGATGTAGCCAGCGATCGACTCCAGCTTGCGTCCACTTGAGTTAGGTCGAGTAGCCATTTGGTGAGGCCATAGAGTAGCTCTAGACTACGATCCGACACCATTCTCTCCTCTCTGGTACGTTCCACTGCAGAATTCGTCGAATCAAAGGGCGCAGCTTGCATCGAGAATCTGAATAGTGCTATAACACTGTCTTTCGCCTCGGGCGTAAGCGGAACAGCCGACTCTAGATCGATGTACAACGTCTCCATGCATTGATTTAAGAGACGGATGCAAAGATCGACTGAGTCGAGGTCCGGCCAGCTCTCGATCGGTTTGAGGGAAGAGAGATCCAAGCCTCGAGCGAATCGTTCCAACCTCTGTGTTGCGTTACTCCCACACGTGGAGAATACCTGCAGACAGATGTCGATCAAGGATGGGCTCTGATCAGGTTCATGTTCGCGGTTGAATGTTCTCGTGATGGCCTGTGCGCCGATGCGCCGGGGAAGGGAGGCAATGGCGCAAAGATTGGCTATGATCAGGTTCCTCAGGCTCGGCAGGACGGAACCTGACAGGAAGAGGCCAGACAGGGCCGCGATCGAGCGCAGTTCGCGCAACGGCGAGCGATCTCCACGGGTCAAGGCCTTGGGAAAACCAAGCTCAGTCTTGCGAAGGAGGCTGAGTCCATCTTGACGATGTTGATCCTCGGGATGACATAGGCGCAAAAGCAAGCGCATAAGGCACTCAATGAGTTGAGGTGCTCGCTCTCGCAGGAGCGGATCAGCCATGGCAGGGATCTTGACCAACTTGCCAACAAAGACCATCAAAGCTACGTCTAGCACAAGGTCGTTTGTGTCACCTGCGGAGGTCTCGCGGAAGAGGTCGTAAACTCGCACGATCCCGTCAGAGGCCTTGAGTTTACGAAGGAACTCTGTGGATGCTGCAGCGCTCGAGGGGTCTTGGGCCGTGAAATCTTGTTCTACCTCATCTTGAGTGACATCTGGCCTGCCACACAACATGCGAATGAATTCCACGGCGGAAGATCGACGGAGTGAGATTGGCTGAGAGGCGTGGAAGCCGGAGAATAGATAATCCAGATCGTCATTGAACCGGCGCAGTTCACCGACAGACCGGAGCGAGGTGATGGATCTCAGGTTGAGGGTCGGATCCTGAAGGCGTTGAGAAGATGGGCCGAGGAATAATGCAGTCAGCATTCGGGCTCTGATCAACTCGGAATACGCATGAATTCGAAGGCTGTCTACTTACCTGTGACTCATCCCACTCAATGTCATCAGCATGGTCTCCCCATCTTTTGAGAAGGTCGGCATAGCTTTCTCTGCTTTTGCCATTCTCATGGATAGATGGATGGGGAGATTGTGATACTGTTGAGATGTGCCCGTTTGCTGCAAGCTGGGATTCGATTTCATCCTCGATCTGGGAAGTCTGGCCTTGTGGCAACAGCGCAGGAGAGCCGATCCGGCTCTGTGAGGGAGGGCGGGATTGCGCATCATGAATAGGCTGACCTTGAGAGTATGGCTCCTCGGCATTGTCTGCGAGAAAGCTCCGTTGCTCGCCATAGGTCCGCTTGTGTCCCGTGAAGGTGGTCCGAGGTAATGGTGTTTGGGTTCTTCGTTCAGGTACCGGGTTTGTTGGACCTTGATGTGATTCTGCCAGGACATGAGGTGAGGAAGGAAGGGAATGTAGCTGCTCCTCGGTCAAAGGCTGAAGCTGAGCAGAAGGACCTGATGCTGGGACAGCATCTGAGTGACGGAACGGAGGAATGAGTGGCGTATCGCACGTGTCATGGGGGACTTGGGTGTCTTTCAAGCGGGAGGCGGCCAGGGGATCCGTTTCGGTGCGCCTGAGTGATCTGGATGAGATTGGCGCCAGCGCAGGATGCGAGTCATCTGCAGGCGTGAGCTTTCGGAAGGTCCGAGGCGCCATACGCTGAGACAATTTGGGACGTTTTTGCGGACTGGTCTGTAATGACGGAGACTCTGCTCGTGGCAAGGTGGGTAATTGCGGGGAGAGCCTACTAGACATTGCTGTGTTTCGCTGCGACTCGGCGTCTGCATCCAGCAGCTCGGTTGTCGTATTGGTATTCAGGAAGGGGCTCGCGGGAGGAGCTGAAAAGTCGGGACTGAACGCATCAAAGATGTCTCCGAGGTCCCTCGCGGGTCCTTTTGGTGTAATCGGCCTGACCTGCCGTTTTTGCGGAGACAGGGATAGTGCCGATTTGCGAGGAGAGCGGCTCTTGCTCCTTTTGGACGGGCTCGCCTGGGACGGTGGTGGACGTTGCGAAGAAGGAGGGTCTTGCATCGGAGTGACTGGCTTGTCTATTATTGGCAGATGCGAGGTTGCTGTCTGGGTTTGATTTTTTGTTGAAGGCTTTTTGGGCGACGACCTGGAAGGGCCGGGTTGAGGATGGGAATCTTCATGGTCAGATGCTGCTGATGATGTGCTGGAATTGTCGATTGGTTGTGGGGCAGCCTTGCGAGAACGCCGACCGTACGTAGCGCCTACGCCCGCGTTCCTCTTGGACGGGGTAAAGTCCATGGTGGAGAGGACGGAAGCAGGGCTGTGCTCGAACGACAAGCGCCGATGTGAAAAGATAGGAATTGGTGAGGTCTTGGTGTCAGCTGTGCAAGAAGCACCTCCTCCTGTCAGCAGTTTGTCTTGACTCTGACAGCACGCGAGCAGGCAAAGTCCGAGTGCAGCCGTGGAATCAGCCAGACGCGGAAAGTGGAGTACAGTGAACGTTACTGTGCTGGGACTGCACTATGACTCTTCCGCCTCTTTGCCTCTCCGCCTCTCCGCCCCTCCGACTCACTAGCCTCTCTCTCTCAAAGAAAAGTACACGACATGCACGTGATCCTGACGCGCCAACACCCGACTGCCGAGGCAACCGCACTCATTCGGGCGATAGAGAGCCCACGGTGAGTGTGTCTTTTAACGCGTTCCTAACTGTTGGTTGAATTTGACCGTGTCGGTTCGTGTTGGTTTGCGCAGTTGCTTGCAGCAGTCAGCAGCAGCCAGCAGGGTCACAACCAACCCTCACAGTGTCCTCATCACTTCCCTCCCGACTACCACCATACAAACCAGGAGGCATCAAGCTACCGCATCACTACATCTCAACAGCAGCAGCAACCAGCAACGCACCTCTTTCTCTCTCAACATGGACCCCATGTTCTCTGAGGAGAACCGGCTGGCCTCCTTCAAGCCTGCTGGTTCTTCACGTCGAAGGCAGACCAAAGCAGAGCCTTCCATGCCACAGTGGCCCCACCCCTTGACTACACGCAAAGACAAGTCGCTTTCCATTCCAACTCCCGACTCTCTCGCCAAATACGGCTTCTACTTTGCTCCTAGCGATGAGCATTCTGACAGAACAGTCCATTTTCTCCACGACGCCTCTGTCACTGGATGGAAAGCTGGTGACAACCCACTCGATCGTCTAGAGCAGCAGATGCCTGGAAATGCATGGTCCATGATCTGGCGCAGCCAGCAGAGTGGCCAGGAGCAGCAGAACCAAGACGGCTCAAAACAATGGATCTGGTCTAGTGAAGAGCTTATCCCAAACGGCAAGCAAATGTGTCAAGCCAGGAAAGAGACTTTCGCCACGCAATGGCCATATGATGGGAAAAAGGGCTGGAAGCCAACAAGCAAAAAGGTGAGCATCAGACTGAAACTTCCGCTCGACCTGAATTCACTCTCATCCCAAACCAATCATCTGCAGCTTGCCGACGCCGGCTTTCATTTCACCCCGACCGAGGACGAACCAGATAGCGCTACATGCATCTATTGTAACAAAGGTCTTGGTGGATGGGAAAAGGGTGACGACCCCATGTGAGTACTCACAGCACTCACGTTCACTATACTGCCTCCTGAACCGTACTCATTCTTCTTCCCTGCTCTGATCCCACTGCAGCCATGAACACAAGAAGCGAGAACCCGATTGCGCATTCTTCAATTGTGTTCTCTCAATCGACATCAATGCTTCTGACGACGATCGACATTCAGAGACTCAAAAAGCCAAAAAATCGAAGAGGACTGTCTCCACCAGCTCAACAAAGAAAGCGACTCGGGGCAAGAAAGCAAAGCCCGATCCCGAGCCTGATGCAGAAGAGCAACAAGAGCCTGAACAAGAAGAAGGCCTTAGACAGGACGAGGAACAGGATGCCGTCCAAGGGTGAGTAGATTTATTCATACACCATTCAAGCCATGCCCAGAGAGAGCGCAACTGAAGCCAGTCACGTAACCAGGCCCAAAGCTCCTGCGCCCGCCACGAGGAGTCGCAAACCCTCCGTAAAAGTCTCAAAGAAAGAGTCAGAGCAAGACGAACCGGAGAGTGAAGGCGGTAGTGAAGGTACAGAGGCAATCGGAAAGGGCAGGCCAACAGGCGTTCGGCCGACGCGACAAGCAAGTCGAGCTGCGAGCAACAAGATCAAGGAGGCCCGAGTCGCAGAACAAGTCCAGGCGGCCAAAGATGCTGCCAAAGACGCAGCCTTGGTGAACCAAGCCAACGAGGCAGAGGCGGCAGAAGTCGGACGAAAAGCTTCACGAGGGCGAACGCGCAAGAAGAAAACCGAGACAGCCAACGAGGCTGACGATGGTCAACCACCGCTCAGCGAGCCGGCAAGCGCTGTGGATGTCCCGGCGAGCGAAGCAGCCCAGCTACAGGCAGACGCCAAGGAGGATGACGTCGCCGATAGTACCGTCATTGAGCACCCCCCCTCTGAAGCATCTGACGTTGATGATCCTGCCGAGACAGAAGAGCCAGAAGTGGTTAGCGAACAAATGGTTACAAAGGCCAAGGCAAAATCATCTCGAACAAGAGCCCAGAAAGAACAACCAGCCGGAAACGACACGGAAATTCAAGGAAAAACTCAACGCAAGTCCTCGAAACGCACCACTCGGACGACTGCCTCCGCTGAGAATGACCGCGATGAAAGCGCCGATGAACTCGACCTCATAAGCGATCCGCCTCAAACAGGTGCCTCTGATCTTGATGCAGACAACACACGCTCCTCGTCACCGGTGCGCTCTCCCCTCACCCAGCTCAAGCTCTTGAATAATCTGCAAATCAGCGACAAGGAGAGATCCATGACCCTTGGTCAGTGGCTCCAATATAAGGCTGATGAGGCAGCTTCGGAAATGAAGGTTCAAGGCGAAGTCCAAATTCAGGATCTGCAGAAGCGAATGGCTGAAGGAAGACAGACGATAGAAAAGACCCTACTGAATCGAACGCAATGATACCCCGAGAATGTATTTACTTGTAATAGCAGAGTCGAGCGGAAACCATTCCACTTGAAAGACCAAGATTTTAATGCGCTGAACTTCGTCGGAATTGTGCGCACGAGGGCGGGGGGAAGGAAAGATGCTAAACTGGTTCATGTTGCTATTCATGAGTCGAGAAATGGCTGACTGGACAAATGACATGGAGAAAGAATGTTGAGATCGTGGTATGTTGTCTGTTGCATTAGGAAATGAGTGTGTGAAATCCTCCGACTCGCAGAGTACATTGCCCCGCTCACGAGTGGCATGCGAGAACATGAATTGGGAAGGAAAGGGCGATAATAAAACAAGGTGAATGAACTTGAAGAGGCGGGGATGATGAGATAGGACCTGTGCGTAGCTAGACCGACTGGCACAGCCGCTTCGTTATGCCTGGTGGGCCAATCTATCAGTTCGAGTGGGCGTGGTCGTTTGCCTTGCCTTCCTCTGCATAGTACGTCGGTGCGTCAACATCAGATGCGCAATCGGAACAAAGACAAGAACAGGAATACTTACCACAGAGAGGAACGGACTGCAGCCAAGGATCACGAAGGATCTCTTCGGTGGTCCAGCGACCCTTGGGGTCAGGGCAAAGCATCTTCTTGAGCAATGGACGACATTCTCTAGGCGACAAATTAGAGAGAGGTGACGGCGCAGGGTTGTTGTTGTACTGGTGCACAAACTCCTTGAATGTAGGGTCCGACATCTTGGCCACACGCCACGGCAGTTCTTGGAATTGCATGCAGTAGAAGACTACTGCTGCAGCCCACACGTCCACCAGGCGGGCGTCATACTCCTTTTTCTCAAACTGCTCGGGGGCGATGTAGGGCTCAGAGCCGCACAACCCCTTGCTGTAATGAGTCGTCTTTTCCCAACACATCCTAAAGACGTCACTGACGCCAAAGTCGGTGATCTTGATGTGGCCGTGACCATCGAGAAGAAGATTTTCGGGCTTAATGTCACGATGCGCGACACCCATCGAGTGGAGGTAGGCAATACCATTGATGATCTGCTTGAAGCTGCATTCGACTTCGGCCTGTGACATGCCTCCTCGCTTGATTGCAGCATAAAGGTCTCCACCGGGGCAGTACTCCATGACCTCGCACCAATGGCGATTCTCGTCTTGTACCAAGTCGACAGTCTCGACGACATTGATGTGATGTAAAGTAGAAGAGATGCAGAACTCGGATGTGAGCTTTTTGACATACTCTTTTTCGGTCTCATTCTTGCGACGCTTGCGGAACTCCTTGACGGCGTAGAGCTTCTCCGTGCTCCTGTCCCACTTGTGGGCCAGTCTGACAACAGCGGTAGCACCTTTACCAATGGCTGCCTTTTCGCAGACTCCGTACTTCTTGAGGAGGCTGGCAGCTTCACCGCCCGCGGCGCTGCCCTTCTTGCTCCCGCCATCCGACTTGTTGCCATGACTCGTATTGGACCCACGTCTAGAGAGCTTCGGGGCACTGCCCATTAGCATGTCACGCAGGGTGGAGCTTGCAGTAGACTTGGCATCACCGTCCTTGCCCTTATCCGACTTCTTGCTAGACTTGTCGGGCTTGATCTTGGCGTCCCAATCACGAAGAGCCGCAAAGGTCAGCTTGTTACCTTCGGAAGGCTGGTCAGCAGACTTTGCGTCCTTTTCGTTGCGCTTGATCGAAACATTTCGGCTCGGCGGCTGGCTCGTCGGTGGACTTTGAAGGCCAAATTTCTGGAAACCAGCAACAATGCTGGGATCGGGAACCTCGTTCTTCGGGCTCGTAGGAGGGGTCGACGCACGACTGGCCGACGGAGACCTGGAGGGGGAGGGCTGGCCGCTTGCGTCCTGACCGGGTCGTCCAGGGCGTTCCTTGGCGGGGCTGTCCCGATCGCAGGGGTGCTGCTTGTCCTTGTCGTGATGAGCATTTGAGGAGGACAGCATGCGGCGGAACATGCCCTTGCTTTCCTTTGGCTTGTCCTTCTCCGAGCTTGCGGAAGGGCTGCGGAAACCGTCGACCGAGATCGGGGGTCTCTCGTGAGGAAGAGAACCAAGGGTATTGTGGCTGACTTTGGTGGACGGAGGTGCCTTTGAGGGTGACATGGCACGGGGAGGAGGCGAAGAGGGACGCGAGTTGGGGTCACCGGATTGGACTCGACCGTTGGCCAGCGAAGGTCGGCGAGACGAGGTTGGAGAAGCAGGGTTTGTCGCAGGGTTGGAGCTTGCAGGGGTGCCAGACGCAGCGCTGCCCGCAGCGGCGATCTGAGAACGCACGTCAGCTGGGTTGGGCAAGGTGGTAGCGGTAGCGGAAGCGGCAGGGTATCGGGTGTCGTAAGGGCTGTTTTCGCGGGCCAAGGCAAGGCGGCTGGAGAGATCATTTGCACCTTCGAGACCAAGGAGCTCGTTTCCGTGCTTGACTACCGTCTGGTCCTTGCTCTGAAGTCCACTCAGTCTGTGCTTGGGGTATCGGTGGCGGTCCGGAGAGGGCGGACGAGAGAGGTTGGACTCAGTGTCGCTATCTGACACAATCATCATGTCTCTTGCGCGCATCTCACGCTCCTCGCCAGGAGTGAGGATGCGGCTGCTGTCGTTCCGTGCGGCTTGAATTCTTTCGGAATAGGTCGTTGCCATGAGTGGCTTGGACTCGCAGTTGGCGAAAACCTGCTTGACAGCAGACGTGGCCGGGTTAGATGGATCAGTATTTTGAGGGGTGGCGGTTGGGGTCTGCTGTCTTTCGCCAGGCTCTTTGGGGGCCGAGTTGTTTTCTACAGAGGCATCATCTGTGTGCGGAGAGGGGTGTGAGCTTGCCATTGTGGCTTGTGACACGTTTCGAGTGCTAATTGAGTGGTGGTGTGATTGAGAGATAGGCTGAAAAGCTTTCGAGGAAACTTTGTGTGGCACTATCTGTATCGGGGAAGCGATAGAAGTACGGCGGCGGTGGCTGGACGAGGAGAGAAAGATTCAAGCGCCTGCTTTTGAGGAAGGAGGAGGAAGCTTGCTATGGAAGCGCAGCGGGCTCGAGAGGAGACAGAGTGGTCGCTGTGGCGTGAGGATGTGGACAAGACTGGGCAGGGTTAGCCTCAGAAAGGAAAGAGCCACGAGTGCCTTGAGAGGTGAAAGGGGGGGGAGGAGGCTGGGTTGGTTGGTTACTGGAACCAGCAGCTATCGACTGAGCAAGGGCAAGGGGATTGCTTTTGGTTGCCCGTTTGCCTACTTGCTTTGCTTGCCCCGGCGGTGGCAGGCTGACTGGACAGGCCAGACTGGCTGCCCGGCTGGGGGGCTGCGCGCGGCGATATGAGTTTTGGCGCTGCGTGCCCGGGGGATCCGACCCTTTCGCTTGCACTCTGACCGGCTGAGATTTTTTTCTCGCCTGCCACACGCATTTTTTCCACCCTTGCCCGCTCGCCTCGGACGGCTAGCTGCGAAGGGTGGTGGGATCAGCGTCGAGCGGCCGCGCGCCCTGCTGCTGCTGCGAGTTTCTCTCTCAGTCCGATTCTCAGTCAAGGAGGGCCCAGTCCCGCCCACTAGCTTTTTTTTTCCCAGCCCTCCACTCACAGCTGGCTGGCAGGCTTGGATGGGTCCACGATTCAACCGAGCCTCATTCCAAACAGCACACGAGTCGTTTGCCGCGGACAATTTTGTTAAGGTCTGGCTGGCCTGGAATCGCGCTACGCTACCAATTTTTCTCAGCAAAAAATACCAAATCTACTCGCTTACTGTACTGTACCTCTGAGTACTGTGCTTGCCATTCTGGCTTGCTTGGACCCGAGCCAAAATCACGGCCGACGAAAGTGGCTGTCAACGAGTGCCGCCCCTGCCGCGAAATAGCTCAACGAGGGTCCAGGGTTGGCGGATTGGTCACCACACCCTCCTCACTCATTGGTCAACTATCTCCGTTGCTGGGCTCGCTTGTCCCTGGCCCCCTTGCCCGCCGGGCACGCCACACACAGCAGCGATTAGACGAAGTAGTCGCCCTTCCCCGCATCCAACGCAGACCAAATTTGTCTTGTCTTTCCTCGATGCCCTTGCTGCTGTTGCTTCCGCACGTTGGTCCGAGCTGGTGGCGATACGGATACTGTCCGTTGGTCGTTTCATGTCAGTTCTGCGCATTCCGAATACAGTAGGGTACTGAGTAGACCCAATCTCATCTTCAATGTCGCCCTCTGTGGCTGGTGGGGGCATGAAAGCCTCGCTGGCTCGTTGATGCGTTGCGCCATGTGCTTGGGCTTAGGGTTTCGAGTCGCGCATACATGCACTCTCACACAAGCCCCCTTCTCCTTCATTCAAAACGTGGATCCAATCCATCCATCCATCAATCGAAAACATGTGCGCGCCTAAGAAAATAGAAGCGCCTCTCGGACGAGATGAAAAGAGGGAAGCTCGGAGCCGACTGGAAATCGTCCCTGCCGTCACTGCCGATCTGACCATGCAACATATCGCACGAGATCCCTACCTCCACATTGGAGTGAGCTGTGATGTCGCGTGGCGAGCAAGTTGCCTTGTGCACCGCACATGTGAGGAAGGTCTCAAGGTCTCTTCGCTTCGCTCCTAACCTAGCTGGCCCCCTCTTTGCCCCAGAATCAAGGCTTTTGATCTATAAAACCTCGCGATCACATCCTTGGGCCCGGGCTTGTTGTTCTCGCAACCCCTTCCCTTACGTTTTGGACCTAACCCATCTTACTCCCGTATTCAGTACTGATCAGACGATGTCGGCACTCCCTCAAGGATCCGCTCCCAAGCGATTGGCCTCTGACCCTCCTTTCAGGCACGGTCACGTCGGCAGGTAACTATAGAGTCTCCCATCACTTTCTCCCCGGATCATGGCTAAAGACATTTCCCCTCTGTCTCCAGCTTCTTGCGCCCGAAAGCTATTCATGATGCAAGGGCCGCGCATGCCAAGGGAGAGCTATCCTCAAGCGATCTGCGAAGCATCGAGGATGCCGAGATTGCAAAGCACGTCAAGGAGTTGCTCCAGCATGGCGTTCGCGATATCACTGATGGCGAGTTCCGACGAGAATATTTCCATTTGGATTTCCTCAAGCACCTTCAGGGTGTCACCATCTCGAAGAACACTCTCGAGCAGAAGGAGGGTCGAGTTCCTCCCACTCTCTCCATCACCGAGAAGCTCAGTCGTCCCAATGCCATTGAGGTTGCCAATTTTGAATACCTCAAGAGCCTAGTGCCGCCCGAGAAGCATTCACAGATCAAGATTACCATTCCCTCGCCCACCATGTGCCATTTCCGTGGTGGTCGAGCCTCCATCAGCACAGAAGCCTATCCCGATCTCGAACAGTTTTTCGCTGATCTTGCCAGCTGCTACCGTCAAGAGATTGATGCGCTCTATGCAGCCGGTTGCCGATACATTCAGCTAGACGATACCAACCTGGCATACCTCACTGACGCTGCTATGCGAAAGCAGGCAGAAGAGAGGGGCGAGGACCTGAACCGGCTTCCACACGACTACGCCAGGCTCATCAATGCATCCATCGCGTCCAAGCCGGATGACCTCTGCATCGCCATTCACCTTTGCAAGGGCAACTTTCGATCTCAGTTTTTCGCTCAGGGCTCGGAAGATGGATACAACCCGATCGCCGAAGTGCTCTTCAAGGAACTCAACGTGGATGCATTCTTCCTCGAGTGGGAGAACGAGAGGTCCGGCAAGGATTTTTCTGCCCTCCGACACCTGCCTGAGAACAAGACTGTTGTGCTCGGCCTAGTGAGCTCCAAATTTGCTGACCTCGAGGACAAGCAGGTTCTTATCAACAAGGTCCAAGATGCCGCCAAATACGTCCCCAAGGGTTCCCAGCAGCTCGCAATTAGCCCTCAATGTGGCTTTAGCTCCACCGTACACGGCAACGAAATCACTCATGACGATCAATTCCGCAAGCTAGGCCTCTGCGCTGACGTCGCCGAGGCTGTTTGGGGCAGCAAATAATTGCGGAAAATAAATGAGGACGAAATCCCATCAAAAGTACTAAGCACCATCACACAGAAATATGGGAATGCATTACTGTATTACACCGTCATGATCATACGAGCTTAACTCCCTAATGCCTGACGATACAAGTCGCTGCCGACCACATCTCGAAGACCTTGTAGGCGATCCCTGAGCCAATCCCTGACCGCTTCTGCGTCTCGACCTCCAATTCGAACGATAACACACCCTGGATCTTCTGTGTCTTGAGCCTTGCGCGAACTTTGATCGGTATTGGGCCCCT
Source organism: Fereydounia khargensis (assembly GCA_026413255.1). Taxonomy (NCBI): domain Eukaryota; kingdom Fungi; phylum Basidiomycota; class Ustilaginomycetes; order Urocystidales; family Fereydouniaceae; genus Fereydounia; species Fereydounia khargensis. Next base: position 51,439 of record JAOCZO010000032.1, read on the forward strand.
GCTGCTCTCGTTCCAAGAAACTAAGACTCCACAAGAGTGGGGGCAGTGTCTGAGTCGACACACGTTGTTGTATGCTTTCAAACTCGTTAGCCAGCGAACGTATCGTCGAGCGTACTTCTGGTCCGCTCAAGATGAGCGTGGCGTAACATCCATACGGACTATTGCGACGAGCTAGTTCCGTATCGATCGCACCGTCTTCTGAAACAATTCGCATATCAAGTTCTGGATCTTGCTCAAGGAGCAAAACATCGCGCGCCACCACCTGACCATCGATGCGCACTTCGTTTCGACTTCGATAAGACTCAAACGACCATACCTCAGGGCGTCTTGGTCCTCTGTCACTTGCAGCTTGCTTGTCTCCATGCAGTCTGACTGCCGTACGGCCAGGGGTGATCCAGTCTAATAAGACGAGCGAACATGTCTTTCGGTCACGAACATCGAATCTTTGTACTTGATCGTATCTTGATGCGGCAAAACAGGTAACAGGATCCGGGAGTAAAACGAGGGTCGAATTGGGGCGTAGCAAGAAGCGGAAGACCTGCCTTGTGAACAGCTTCTGGCCACCAGATACGCCATGATCGGGTTGTACCTGCGATTGAGAGGAAGAAGAATGATCGGATATTCGAGTGTCCATTTGCTTTTGGCGAATCTTGAAAACTTTGGTGCTTCCTTGAGTAAGGAGAAGTAATGTGCAGTGCTGGCCAACATCAACGTCAAGATCGACAGAGTCGCCGCTGACCAACCCGCCTCCGTACCCGACAATGTAGAGCACCGTGACCGCTTTTGGCTCGGCTAGAGGCTCCTGCTGTCGTTTGCGACTCGCTGTCTCAGCGACGAATCCGGTAGCGATCCTGGAAGATGCTCTGGGGCTAATCAATTTGAGAGGGAAGGTGAACGACATGTGTGTGAACACTGCTGCTCTGCTTCCATCTCTGGTAGTGTGGGATCGAAGCACGGCAAGACCCTCACCAGTAAACTGCTCTGTCCTAGAGGGCGCCTCGGCATTCGCTTCTTTGACCAGCTTCTTGATGGTTGGCTTCTCCTTGAAGGTAATTTTGGCACCTGGTCCAGCGCTTCGAATCAGCTGTTGACGCTTCTCAAGATCATGTGCCCACATGGCAGCCCCGATCCGGTTTGAGATGGAGAACACAAGTCCAATCAATGGTATTCGCTCCATGAGTGCTGCAGCAAAGCCGAAGGAGCGGTAGTGGGACTGTCTTTCGGTGATCCAAAGCTCTACCTGGAAAGGCGTCATCCGCTTGGCCTCGAAGAAAGGCTTGTGAAGCAGACGTCCGAAGGACAAAGATCGGAGCGCAGCGCCAAGAGCCATTCCGAAAACTATGGATTCGGGCCAAATAAAATGGTTGCATGGCATAGGGCGAGGTCAGTGTACAAGGCTATGCCGGGAAATGAGTGAGTGGCATGATGGTGACTTACAAGGCACAAAGTCGACGGGTAGTAGAAGGACTGACAAAAGAAGGGAAGACGGGTTTGCTCTAGGACTGATGGAAAGCTTTGCAGAAGATGATGGGGCTGTGCTTACCTTTAAGCACGAATATCCTGATCACGGGGCTCGCGAGCTTCATGTAGAAACCTTGCTTTTTAGCGTCCTTAATTGCTTTCTGTGTCGGAGGGTTCTCAAATTCCTCGACATATTCGGTCCACCAATCGGGAGCCTTTCCTCGGGACCGCACAGTCGATGCATAGGCAGTGTTACGACACTCTCGAAGCCTGCGCCGCAGCCAGAACTCCATTATGGTGTGGACTTGATTGAGAACGAACATGAACGTGGCGAATGCTGATCAGAAACGCGCTAGCGTTAGTAAAGCATGACGGAGGTAAGAGCTTTGCTATGGTGTACTTACTCGTCCAGCTTGGGACAGGAATTACGAAGGGAAGCGGATCATCTACGCGATCGGCGGTGCTTATCACGGTCTCATACATGCTGATGAGCGATAGCAAGTAGAATGCTAAGAGTGTCAGTGGCAATCCTATAAGGACAGAGATTAGAGACTCACCCCTTGACACCTGTCAGAGACGCTGATGCAGACATGAAGTAGTACACGAACAGGCGCTGTAGCGGCCAAGTCAAGACTGCCTGCAGCCACAGAAAGGTAGAAGTCGAGACCGGCTAAGCTCAATTTGCAGAGTTATTGGCATGGTGTATCGAAATCAACTCACCCATCCAAGGCCGAAGAGACCTGCTTGTTTGGCCGCCTTGGAGCACTTGGCCCACATCGGCTTCCAAAGGGTAGCATCATGAACCAGGCGATATGCCCCGACTGGTATTGGGAAGACGGTTGGGACCGGGTCAGATATCAATCGTTTTATGGGACGATTGGATTATTGAAATGCTCTCACCTATGCAGTACAAGGGCGGAAAGGTGAGAGTCTCCTGGGGCATATTGGTCCGGGAATAGTCTCACGGCGAGGCACCAGCTATGGCAATGGGGCCTTAAAGGTTGCCAAGTGGGTGATGTAGATGGATGTCAGTGTTGGTCGAGACGGTCCGAAGAACTAACTCCACATGCTTGCTTCTCAAAGGCGGCCAATGCGCGCAACTCGAAGGTACGCCGAGCAATCATTCATCCGGCCGAGTCAAGTTCATCTTCTGTCGGCCAAGCTGGATCGACGAGCCCCTTACGCTCCACTTCCGTCTGGATCGTGCCACTTTCCCCTGCATCGATATCGATGTGGCAGGGTCGGGACCCCTTCCATCATGTTGTGCAGAACACAGATGGGTGATGTTCCTTATTGCCAATCAAGAAATTCAACCTAGTAATCTGTTTGGCTGTAAACGCATCAAAGTTACATCCCGAAGTTTGTGGCCTGACAAGCAAAAGATACAAGGTACAGCGTTTTGGCCTGTTGAACTGCAACGACGGCCGCCGTGTGTGTTCCACTCGCTCGCTTATGGTGTGCCCTAGGGTGCGAGGAGAACGTGCTAGTACACGAGGCATCGGTGATGAACGGACAAGGCGTGGTTGCTATGAGCAGGATGATGGGTTCGTAGTCACTGGAGGTGCTGCATGCACAATGATGTAGTGATCGGTGCCAATTCATCTGCTATCGATTTGCGATCAATGGGGAGGGTTCAGTGAGCGAGTAAGGAGTGAAAGACTGACTGGCCTACGGACGCGCGCACGCATGGGCCCACTTGCAGTACTTGCCTGTCAGCGCTGGTTGGAATCTTCGCAGACCTATGGTTGGATCAACTGTCACAGCCAAGTCCATCGCGTACCGGGATTCAGAATTCAACCGGGAATGTCTCTGGGGGGTGCCCACATGCGCATTGTATTCAAGTCCATCTCAATTGACTATTAGAAATTGAGGTGATGACCGTCCGATCCCTAAACTCTTCGCTGAACTCCACCTTGGCTGGCCGTCTGTCTGTCTGTGGTCTGGCACCTGCTGCGCCTGCTGGATGACGATGCGAGGCGCGGCGGACCGCCTCCCCGGCCCTCTCCCAGCATGATTCTGGTTCTGCTTCTGGCTCGTTCCCAATGGCCTGTGTGTTTCCGCCCAAGCCCCGCCCCTTGGGCTCCCATCTCACCACATTCCCCCACCCCGTTAAATATTGCCCTCTGGGCCCGCATTCTCCTTTCATCCTGAACCCCATCTCTCCTTCGAATCCTTCCCAGTCCCGGAACATATTCGCATATCTCTTCTCCAATCATGTCTGCCCTCGACTCCCTTAAGCAGCACACCGTTGTCGTCTCTGACTCGGGTGACTTTGAGTCCATCGACGCCTACAAGCCCCAGGATGCTACCACCAACCCTGTAAGTGTTTCCTTTCGTTTGACTCATCCGTTCGCTATTCTCGCAACACGACTTTGCTGACGAGCTCTTTTTCGACTCGCTTTCCTCAGTCGCTTATCCTCGCTGCCGTCAAGCAGGAGAAGTACGCCCGTCTGATTGACGTTGCCGTCAAGTACGCCAAGGAGCAGGGCGGTGACAAGCAGCAGCAGATCTCCAACGCTACTGACCGTCTCCTCGTCGAGTTCGGCTCGGAGATCCTCAAGATCATCCCTGGCCGTGTCTCGACCGAGGTTGACGCCCGTCTTTCGTTCGACAAGGAGGCTACTGTTGCCAAGGCCAAGCACCTTATCGCACTTTACGAGTCGGTTGGCATCAAGAGGGAGCGCATCCTGATCAAGATTGCCTCCACTTGGGAGGGTATCCAGGCTGCCCGCGAGCTCGAGCGTGACCACAACATCCACTGCAACCTGACGCTCCTCTTCGGTTTTGCCCAGGCTGTTGCTTGCGCTGAGGCCAACGTCACCCTTATCTCTCCCTTCGTTGGCCGAATTCTTGACTTCTACAAGGCCCAGGGCAACACCTATGAGCCCCACGAGGACCCTGGTGTCCTCTCGGTCAAGAGGATCTACTCTTACTACAAGACTCACGGCTACAAGACTATCGTCATGGGTGCCAGCTTCCGTTCGACCGCTGAGGCGCTCGAGCTTGCCGGCTGCGACTACCTGACCATCAGCCCCAAGCTGCTTGAGGAGATGAAGAACACCCCCGGCCCTGTCGAGAGGAAGCTTTCCCCCGACAACGTCAAGGCTGAGGAGAAGGTTTCGTTCATTGACAACCAGTCGGCCTTCCTCCTTGCCCTTGCCACTGACCCCATGGCCAACACCAAGCTTGCTGAGGGTATCGCTGGTTTCGCCAAGGACGGTGCCACGCTTGAGGGTCTCCTTGCCGACAAGCTCTAAACTGGCCGGCAACGTGTTGGCTACTGTTGCGCTGTTCTCCCCAAAAAACGCTTGCATCTCCTGTTTCGCAACTTCTTTTGTAATGTAGTAGTCTAACGAAATTTTTTGCACTAAAGACCTTCTTTGCTCCTGCTTGTCTGTCGAGGACCATTCACCAGAGAGAGAGAGAGAAAGAGAAAGAGTCTTCGGATGGTAAAACGTGGATCGAGGCAAGATGCTGTGGTCACTGTGCCTACTGAATGTTGGTCCCGGCCGAGAGGGTAAATAACCTGGGGTGCGGACTCTGGGGCTCTTTTTCTCTCTTTTTCACTGTTTCGTGGGTTGAGCGTGTGTGGTCGATTGGTCTGGCTGCGCTGTGTGGGGAGGGTGTAGTTGCGGTGTTGGTGCGGGCGCGGCGGCGTAGCCAGGAATTTAGGCGTGGGGCGCTCGCTAGGCTCGGCAGAAGAACAGGCAGACGAACAGGCCACTTTTGCCTTCTTTCTGCTCCTCCGCACCACGCACGGAAATCTTACCTCCTTCCATCTCGACATTCCATCCAACCAGAAAACATGTCGACATCGCCAGCTTCAGGGGAAGCCCACTTTATCATCGGAGGTGCTGGATTCCTAGGATCAAGGATCGCCCTTGCACTCAAGAATCGCGGTGAGAAGCACGTCGCTGTGCTCGACCTCACACCGCCCCGCAGCGCTATCGACAAGGTCGACTACTACACCGGAGACATCACCTCTGAGTCTTCTCTTCGTGATGCTCTGATCCAGGTGCGCGACAAGGCCGACATTGATCCCGAAAAGCTTGACAAGAACAAGGGAATCGTTGTGTACCACACCGCGAGCCCGGTTGCTGGACTCGGTCCCGAGGTCTATGAGAAGGTCAACGTCACTGGCACCGAGACGGTCATCGCGGTCTGCAATAAGAAGGAGCTGGGTATTACCAAGCTTGTGTTTACGTCCAGTGCCGGTGTTGTATACGATGGAAACAGTCTGGTCAATGTAGATGAGAGGATGCCATACCCAGAGAAGCCTCTTGATGCTTACAACGACACCAAGGTGAGTTTTTCGCGATTCTTCCTTCAGAGTTTTTTTCTCAATCTGAAGCACGAGCACTGATCTGTGAAATGACCCTGTTCTCTTGAAACAGGCACGTGCGGAAGACATGGTCCTCAAAGCGAACAACAATCAAGCCGGCGGCCTCAAGACGGTGGCGATTCGCCCCGCAGGAATCTTTGGTATCGGCGACCGCCAGGCACTGCCCGGCTTCTTTGAGGTGCTTCGAACGGGCAAGACCAAGTTCCAGGTCGGCGACAACACGAACCTCTTTGACTGGACCTATGTCGACAATGTGGTGCATGCCCACCTCTTGGCGGCGGACAAGCTTTACTCGGCGGGTGTTGGTAGCGATGAGCTTGCTTCCGTCGTGCTTCCTTCCAAGATTCTTGGTCCCGAGGAAAAGTCTAGCTTCCGTCAGGTGCCTACGAGCGAGGCTCGAGAGGACACTCCGGCTGGCTCGACTGATTATGCACGTCAACTGCCATCCACGCTCAGTGCTGAGACGCTGACCAGCACGCTAGACGTGCGTCCGGTTGCGAGGAACAAGTATGATCAATTTTTCCACATTGTCAACCCGGACCTCCCCTCTGCTGGAAGCCCACTCAGCCCTCAATACCCCTACGCTGAGAAGGGAGTAGCTGTCGCTGGCGAGGCATTTTTCATTACCAACGGCCAGCCGATGCCGTTCTGGGATTTTCCGCGTGCGCTCTGGGCTGGTATGGGCCATGTAGTGCCGCAAAACAAGATTTGGACGATTTCCAAGGACTGGGGCCTTACGATCGCCGGGTGGGCTGAGACGTTCGGATGGCTGACTGGCAGACCGGTCCAGTTCACCAAGTACAAGGTTACGTACACGGCCAGCGCGCGATTCTACAACATTGAAAAGGCACGTCGCGCTCTTGGATACGAGCCCATTGTTGGTATGGAAGAGGCAATCAAGCGCAGTGTTGAGGTAAGTGAACCAAATCCTGTTTGACACGTTGAACAGTTACTGATCGTGCGCGGCTCTGCAGTGGTGGAAGAGCGAGCACCCTGAGGACGTTGTTGGCGCGAAATCGGGGTAGAGACCCTGTTTGCGACTGCATCTGATTCGAAATTTCTCTTTGTCAATAGTCGTCGTCACCATCACCAAAGCCCATGTACGGCGCTCGCCCAGCGCTCGGAATCGAAGCATCTGTTCTCCCAAGTCCTGTCTGTCTGTCGGACCCGAGCCCAATCCGATGCGATGCGATGCAGTAGCATGTATGCATGTGGAGGCAGGAGGGGGAAAGGGGACGGTCGGTCGTCTTTGTTGAGCGGGCCTGACTGAGTTGGCTGCTGAGTCGCTGGAAGTCGATGTGGAGAAAGTCGCGTCGTCAGTCAGTCGGCCAGTCAAGTCCACGCGGGAGGCAAGAGAGACAAGAGCGGTACCAGTACAGCCCGCTTGCATAGTCAGTCATGGAGTGGACAAATTGGGCATCCTGGCATCCTGCTCGAGCGAGACAGGGCTGCTTCCGCTGCCTCCACCATCCCACTGACACCAAGCATTATCACCCATCACGGTCAAGAGATTCAAGACCGCGTTGGTCCACTTTCGACAGCCTAGCCAATACCCTTGGAAGCGCTCAAAAGAAAGTTGGACTCTCGCCGACCATCACTCGAGCGCCGCCTTGCAGCACGGCTACTGCCAGCCAGGCTGTGTAGGGAGAACGAGTGATCTCTGTACCTTCTCCATCGGCTGCCTGGTCCAGCCATCATGGTGTCTTTTTTCATGCCGTACCGTTCTCGCGATGATGGCTTCCCGAGTGGCGGTGGTGCAGGAAGGTCCCTACCAACTGCACTGCTGCTAGTCAGCACCCTATCCGCACTTTTCGCCACCTTTTTCTCCATATACCTTGTATGGAAGCAGCTCAAGAACTACCGCAAACCCACGTTGCAGCGATATGTCGTTCGCCTCCTTCTCATGGTGCCCATCTATTCGATTGCATCCGTCATTTCCCTCTACTCTCTCGATGTCGCCGATGTAATTGACCTTGTCCGTGATCTCTACGAGGTAAGTCGTAATACCTCAGATGCTTAGCCGTCATTAAGTGCAAGTACTGACATTCAATTTGTGCAGGCGTTTGTCATATACTGTTTCTTCAACCTTCTCATTGAGTACCTTGGAGGGGAGCGCTCCCTCATTGTGCTTCTTCACGGTCGCCGTCCCCAGGAGCACCTCTTTCCCATGAACATCTTTCTCACACCCATGGATGCTAGTGATCCGTACACCTTCCTCGCCCTCAAGCGCGGCGTTCTGCGTGAGTCACTTCAGCTCTCAGATGAGACGTATTACTTTGGCATTCGACCTGCTTCCTAACATCTCGTGTGACGCTACAGAATACGTTCAGATCAAACCCATCCTAGCCATCATCACCGTGGTGCTCAAGTCACTCGGCAAGTATGAGGAAGGCAAGATTTCACCTTCCAATGGATACACCTGGGTTTCTTTCACCTACAGTAAGTCCTTCCTAGCGTGCTCGTGTCCCGCGCTTGAGCTAGTTGACTAAATCTGTGCTTCAACAGACGTTTCCGTCTTCTTGTCCCTTTATTGTCTGGCCATGTTCTGGAAGTGCCTTCACGATGACCTGAGTCCTTTCCGCGTTACCTCCAAGTTCCTCTGCATCAAAGGCATTATCTTCTTCAGCTTTTGGCAGGGGCTTGGCATTTCCATTCTTGTTGCAGCCGGCCTGATTCGCAAGATCGGACCTGTTGCCGACCCGGAGTACATCTCGATCGCGATTCAAGACTTTATGATTTGCCTAGAGATGCCTATCTTTGCCCTTGCTCACGCGTATGCCTTTTCTCACAAGGACTACATTGACCCTTTCGCCAACTATGCCGCACGTTTGCCAGTCTACTACGCCCTTCGTGACTGCATAGGCATGTACGACGTCTTCAGTGATAGTCTTACCACCGTGCGCGGCACTGGGTACGGCTACCAGACCTTCGAACCAAGCGAAGGCGTTATACATCAAAGTCTGGCGAGGGAGAGGCGAAGCAAGGCTGGCCTGCGTTACACCCAAGGGGGGAGAGGTGCGTGCTACCTGGCGTACAACTCGACACTCTGAAAGTCATGCTAACTGCTCCGATGTTTCTTGACTTTTGCAGCCAAGTACTGGTTACCACAGCGAGGAACGGGTGATGTTCGCGATGCAGCCAAGGGGGCGCGCCACCAAGGCCCCATGTCGGTGGTGCGTAAGTACTTTAACAATGCGCGCATGTATCGTGGTGGATTTGCGCCACTGGACCCGGAGGATGCCGCTCAAGTGATCCACGACGATCCCGATGTGCCTATCGACGCGGAGACAGAGAGATCAGCGCTGCTCAAGCGTCCAGGTCATATGGCCAAGTCGGCCCTCCACCACGCTGAGGAGGGGCTCCACTTCTTCTCCGAACGGCCTGTTGGAAGCGATGAGGAAGCCGAATCCATCAAGTTTGGCTCTCCCGAGTCTGATGAGGAGCAGCTCTACGCAAAGAGTCGAACACTCAACCATGGTGACTACGCTTACCCGAACGTGGATGTGATGCGCGAGCAAAGCCAGAAAAGCCGGCGTAAGGAGGACGACGACATTGTCTACAGGCGTAGGAAGAAGAGCATCACTTCGCCTTCTGGAAAGACATCCCGGAGAAGCCTAAAAGGGAAAGGCAAGTGTCAGGACGACAAGAGTGCCGATGTGCCCCCTGCCAAATCAGCGTGGTTAGCATGGGACACGGAGCAAGGGTCAGAAGAGCACGGCAAATTAGCAGTGGAAAGCTCGCAGCAGCCATCCGGGTCCGACAGCAAGAGCGAACCAAAGGATGGGAGTACGGATGAAACAGGCGGGGCTGGGTCAAAACGGAAGGAGACATCCTCGCCAAAGCCCAAGCATGATCCTTATGGCGCAGTGGATTTAGTGGTGGAAGACTTTAAGGCGGAAGAAAGAGAACGGCTGCTGGAACGCCGAAGAGGAGACCCGGCGCTAAGGGCGGGGCGGAATGCGAGGATCTTCAAGAAGCAGTGGGAAGATGTCAATGGGCAGCGGCAGCTCAAGCTGGACGATGCAGAGGATCCGCCGTCCAAGAAGCGGTTCGCTGATGTGGAGCAGGTGGCTGAAGACGCACACAAGCAGGTGGTCGAGGCGCAACACAAGACAAATCCAGCCACGCCTGATGAAGCTACCGTGGATCCGGGTGTAGAGACGAGCCATCCAGTGGCCAAGATGGTAGAGCCCGACTCGATGGAAGACTTTAAGCGCGGTGTGCTACCGAAGCGCATGCACAGCGTTCGCCGCGAGCCAAAGTGGTCCTACGACGATGACCACAATCCCTGGAGCTGAGCTCTCCATTTTCTCCTTCACTGAGGTTTCCAGGTTCTGCATCACGTCAAGTAAGTTTGCAATTTGTACTTTTGTGTTTTTAGCCATCAGCCATGAAAGATCACGTTTCGCACAATGTCGACCTGCTTGCGACCCTTGCGAGGACTGAGATGGGAGAGAGGAAGAAGAAAGGGGCACAAGCCTCTGATGATTTTGAGCAAAAAAGTTGTGGAGGATGGCAACCTATGGTACAATCAAATGACAAGAGGAGGGAGAGAAGAGAGACATGCGGATTAGTCTAAAGGTCGTCGAGGTCCTCGTCGTCGTCGCTGGCCTCCTCGAATTCGATCTCTCCACCCTCGTCCTCGCCGAAAGTCTCCGTCTCGTTGATCTTGGCAGTGTCTGGCAGCTCTCCGTACTGCTTGAGCGATCTCGCCTCGTCGGCCGTGTACTTTTGGATAACGTCGGCCTTGTCGTCTTGGAAGTCACGGAGAGAGATGAGGACAATGTCACCCTGGTTGATCCAGACCTTCTTGCGGAGCTTGCCACGAATGTGAGCAAGACGCTTCTCGCCGTCAAAGCATTGCGCTTCGAGACGGCCATTTCCAAGCATCTTGAGTACCTGAGCGTACTCTGAAAGAAGTAAGACAAACAAACATGTCAGAACCAGATGGAATCCCGATTTGGATTCGGTCTCGGTCACTGACCTTGCCCCTCCTCCTTGAAGACAAGCTCGCGCTTCTCGCCCTCGTTCTCGTTCTTTCCACGCCTGCGGTTCTTGCCGCCCTTTCCCTTGTTCTGGCATGACAAAGGAGGAGGAAGAAGGAAAAGACAAAGGGGTCAGTAACCACGACTTGGTTCACAGAGCCAGTAGACGAAGCTCACCTTGGGCATCTTGAAAAGCTACGCTGAAGCTACTGTGAGAGAGCGTAAAATAGAAACCTGGTGTCGCGACCGGTTTCGATGATGATGGTGGTGATGATGGTGAATCAGAGATCGATGCCACACCACGGCTGGCCGTGAGGTGATTTGAATTACAAGTTCTGACTCGCAGGTGCTTGAACAAGGAAAGAGAAGTGTGTAAAAAAAGTTTTGTATTCCGTCGTCATAGTGCTCAATTGAATGAAATCGACGTAAATTGCTGCGCATTCTGGAATTTTGAAATGCTCGAGGCCATGCCTGCCTGCGGGCAAGCGGGCTTGCTGGCGCTGGCGGTCCGCGTTTTACTGAGCCTCGCCTGCTTGCTTGTGGGGCTGACGGGCACTGATGGTGGCTGATGACCCACGTCACTCGACCGGACGCGTTCCACCTAGCTGCAACCTTCTTGCATGGAGGCTGAGCGGGACTGCGATCACCGGCCTGGCCCATGTTCTGGTATCACGTGACGGGCCAGAGAGTCGGGGGCTTGGCTGGCCTTGGAAGGAAAGGCACCGACCGCACAAGCCGCACAAGCCGTGCCGAATCAGTTGGGTGTCAGCGCCAACTCAAAGCACAGACACAGGCACTGTAACAATTCGACAGGCTCTACGCTTCAAGAATCACCATCACGCTGGCCGCTCAGCCTACATACCTCCCCTCCTTCTTCCTCCAAACCCCACCGGCCATCATGTACCAACAACAGGGATATCCGAGTCGCTCACCTCCGCCTTTGCAGCACCCAATTCCAACCCACCCACCCTTCCAAGTCCCCGACCCGCCAGTATCTCCCAACCCGGGGCCACGTCAGTCTGGTGATACCGATCCCCATGTCTCTAGTGCCCGTTCTCGCTCCGCAGCCAGCTCTAGCTTTGTCCAGGGCGGCTACCAGCGCTTCAGCAGTCCTCCTATTCAGTCCACTGGCTCGCAGCCTGGCGGCGCATACGCTCCCAGCTTTGGTCAGAGCACCGATGCCTATGCACCCTCTCAGCAATCTGGAGCTGGTAACTTTTACTCTGGCCCCGCTTCAGGCGCTGGCGCTCAGTCTGGTCAGTCCCAGCAGGCAAACTGGGGCGGCTTCCCTGGCTTTGGTGCTGGCGGCTCTGGTATGATGAACGATGCAACAGCCCAGATGGGTGTCCAGTTTGGCCAACACGTTGCCCAGGTCGGTGGAGAGTACGTCCAGAGAAACTTCAACGCGCTGTTGCCCATGCCGGTCCTCAAGCATTACTTTAACGTATCCAACTCGTACGTTCTGCACAAGCTCCGTCTCGTTCTCTTTCCCTGGCGTCACAAGCCTTGGTCTCGAGCACACCGGCAATCCAACAATGGCGGTGCGTACTCTGGCAGTCCTGAGGCCGGTAATTCAAGCAAGTCCGCGGAAGGCTATCTTCCACCTAGGGACGATGTCAACAGCCCCGACCTCTACATACCTCGTACGTACTCGTGTCCTTCACGTTCACGTTACTATGCACTGCTCGTCACTGACCTAGCTCTTCTTTGCACGTCTGCCGCCTCTAGTCATGGCATTTGTCACCTACATCCTACTCACTTCCATGATCTATGGCCTCGAGTCTCGCTTCCATCCCGAGATTCTTGGTCTGACTGCATCGCGAGCGATGGCAATCATTGTGGTCGAGCTGAGCGCGATCAAGCTGGGCACATATCTGCTCAACATTCAGGGAGACCACACCATGGTAGACCTGTTGGCTTACTCTGGGTACAAGTTTGTTGGCACTCTTGTCACGCTGCTGTTTGGTCTACTCAACGTCCGGGGGCTGGTGTACTGGTCTGTGTTCCTCTACACTTCGGCTGCCAATGCATTTTTCCTGGTACGTGTCGTCTTCCCCGTCGCCTTCATCTTCCCTTTCCATGTCAACCGTAATACTGACACAGACGCATGCCATATGATAACAGCTCCGCTCGCTGCGGTACGTCATCCTCCCCGATCCGAGTTCGCCGAGCAGTGTTACCATCACACATGCACAGAGAGCGCGGCGCATCCAGTTCCTATTTGCGATCGCTGTGGCGCAGATCGTGCTCGGCTGGCTTCTCATCCTCGGCATTTTCCACTAGTCGGGCGTGCATACGTGGTCTCGTTGGCATGATCAGAATAGTCAGATGGTTAGTTTGTCAAAATCAAATTCTCCACTTTTGCATGATAAAACAAGAGGCTGCGAGGGTTGAGAAAAGGAGGTGTGTGTGTGTATGTGTAAGCTGTTTAGTGACCCTTCTTGACAGCAACCGTGTCCCAAGCAGCACGCTCGGCCTGCTCCTTCTCGATCTCCTCAACGAGTGGGGTGAGGTAGCGCTTGTCCTGTAAGGGAGAATAGAGTGAGTGAGTGTGGGCCTCAAAAGTGAGATTGGCTGGCCGAGTTGAAGGTAGAAGGACATACCTCAGAAATGGGAGTCCACTGCTCCTTGGGGAGCTCACGGTGGAGGACGGAGAGCTGAGAGGCCTGTCGGAGACGGAAGGCACGGTCGTAGGCCTCACGCTCAGAAAGACGGTTGAGAGCCTGGTAGTGAAGGTGGTGGAGGTTAAAGAACTGTGGAGAGAGAGAGCGGGAATACAGACGAGGGACATACCTTCTGGACAGTCTCGTTCTCCTCAACAAGAAGGTCGTCGTACTTGAGACCGTGCTGACGGTGGCCAGTAGCGTTGGCGTACGCGTTGGCGACCGGCTTGAGGAAGCGGAGAAGCACAGGCGACGACTGAACGTACTTGGCAAGCGAGATACCAGCGAGGAACTGTTGATGCGGCAGTGTGGTGAGTCAGCATGAGCCTGCGGAATGAGAAGAGGCCGAATGCGATGCTGAGGTGTGTGCTATACGTACCGACATGGTGGCGCAGTTGTCGATTTGATGGTGTGAAGAGACGATGGCGACGAGAGGAATTACACGTTGGATTTCAAATCAAAGGAGCAGACCAGACCCACTCTGGCAGAGACAGACGCCCAATTGCGAGAGCGCGCAACATGTTCTTCCCTCTGACCCGTTCCAATTTCTCTGTTGCGCGCGAGAGAGAGATTGAGATCGTTCCGAATTCAGTCACTCCCCTCTCGCGTTCGGTCACAGCCTCCGCACTTGCCCGAGAAACGTAGTCAGCATGACTAAGCAGGACCGGCATTTTCTTTTTCAATTCCTTCCCGGCTCGCGTGTGGGCTGAGCTGAGCGCTGAGCTCCACAATCTGACAGCACAGAGGAACTCTCACTTCTTTCTCCCTACCACAGCAACAATCGGTGTGGAGACCGGTCGAATCATGGTCCTCTCGCCGTCAAGGGCAAGCCTGCTTGCTGCTCGCAGAATCCACACAACATGCCCCCGTGCCGCGACATCCCAGAGTAAGCGCACCGTTGCCGTCCTTGGTGGAGGAATCTCGGGCCTCACCTCGGCCTACCGCCTCTCCCAGCAACTCCCGCCTTCCAACTACAATGTCCTCCTCCTAGAGTCAAGCCCGCGTCTTGGCGGCTGGATCCACAGCGAGCGCACATCAGTCCCTCACAGCTCTGATTCCACAGCCCTCATCGAAGCTGGTCCACGCAGCATCCGTCCCACTGGTCCCACTGCCATGGTCATGCTCGAGCTCCTCTCCTCTCTCGGCCTCATCGATCGTATGCTCAAAGTCCCAAAGACCGCGCCTTCCGCCAAGAACAGGTTCATCTACTATCCTGACCGCCTTGCCAAGCTTCCAAACTCTCTCGCCTCTCTTTTCACTGCCATCCTCCAGCTGCCTTTCCTCCGCGCCATCATTCCCCGCGTTCTACTCGAGCCTCGAGTCCCTTCTCGCTTCGCTCGTCCAGTCTCCGAGTCCAAGTCTGAGAAGGCGCGCCTGCAATCGCGCGAATCACTCGAGGACGAATCAGTCGACTCGTTTGTATCTCGCCGATTTGGCCCCTCCCTCGCAGCCAACCTCGTCTCTGCAGTCATTCATGGAATCTATGCTGGTGACTCGAGGAAACTCAGCGTTCGCAGTGTACTGCCGTTCCTATGGGAATCCGAGAGGGTCCACGGTAGCGTTCTGAGATCCATGCTCTT
Source organism: Fereydounia khargensis (assembly GCA_026413255.1). Classification (NCBI taxonomy): domain Eukaryota; kingdom Fungi; phylum Basidiomycota; class Ustilaginomycetes; order Urocystidales; family Fereydouniaceae; genus Fereydounia; species Fereydounia khargensis. Next base: position 66,470 of record JAOCZO010000032.1, read on the forward strand.
GCCCTCTGGGCGCAACAAGAGATACCGCCCCCTGCCAGCCGGAGAGGCGGCACGAAAGCAAGAAATCGAGGACGAGACCAAGGCTCTCCAAGAACGCCTCGGAAATGAACTTGTGACCAGTCTCAAAGGCGTCAGCGTCTACTCGTTCCCCAATGGTCTACAGGAGATTGTCAGCTCGCTCGAGAAGGCGCTCGATGCAGCGGATAATGTGACTGTCTGCAAGGGAACTGCTGTCGACTCCATTCTCATCGACGAGAATCATACCATCAGCCTCCGCACTTCGGGTGGAGAAACAATTCCCGTCGATCGCCTAGTGTCCAGCGTACCAGCAGCAAGGCTTTCCAAGATGCTGCCGGAGCAGACGCTGCCTTACCTCGATCACAATCCATCTGCAAACGTTGGCGTTGTCAACATTGTCATCTCTCGTCCACCCGGAAGCTCATCCAAACCGCTGCTGCCCGTGCAAGGCTTTGGCTATCTCATCCCGCGCACCACTCCCAACAATCAAGACGGCATCCTAGGCGTCGTTTTTGACAGCGACTCGCTTCCAACCCAAGACCTTCCAGATCCCTTGGCGAGCGCAGACTCTGCAAATCTCTCTAACCAGCCGATCAAGCTCACCGTCATGATGGGGGGTTCCCATTGGGAAAAGCTTTCCCCTGATTCACTACCAAGCAAGTCGGAAATGTCTGAGCGTGCTATCCGTGCTGTGTCGAAGCACCTTTCCATTCCGCGTAGCCTGCTTGAGGATTCCCAGTACACCAAGATCCTTCCCTCCCTCCAACGCGACTGCATTCCTCAATATCTTGTAGGGCATCCCGTCCGAATGGCCGCTCTCCACCGCGCACTCTCACAGCATCCAAGCCTGTCCGACAAGTTAACGCTCGTTGGTGCTAGCTACACCGGCGTCAGTCTCAACGACTGCGTGGCGTATGCCACTCAGACTGCCAACAAGCTGGCTGCTGCTGAGCTCAGCAAGGATGTCCACGCGGTTGTCACCGGACTCGAACATTTCCAGCCACCAATCTCCGAGGCTTCCACCGTAAGCGCGCGATCATCCGCGCTCTCCGGAACCGCGAAGCGCATGGTCGCTTCCACAAGTGCGTGTCATCCTGACTGAACATCATCAAGCTAGCTCGCTGACTGACCGTGCTCATCTTTCGTCTCACAGGTGCTCAAGCTGCCCATGTTCGGGCCCTGCACACCAGCGCCAGGCGACGCAACCAGGTGGCCGGGTCGGGCAGTAAGCCCAATGCCCCTGATGCAGCTGCCCAGAAGCCGACAAAGCCGCTTGGAAAGATCCTCGCGGACAGCATTCGTGCCTCTGGCCCAATGCCCGTCTCAACCTACATGCGAACGTGTCTGCTCGACCCTATGCAGGGCTACTATTCGAGCGCCAACGCCGAAGGAGACGAATCCCGCGAGGTTCTCGGCTCGCGTGGTGACTTTATCACCAGTCCTGAGATCAGTCAGGTATTTGGAGAGGTAAGTGCGCTGTGATTGCCTTTCGTGACAAGCCATTGATTGATTGACACCCATTCTGTTGATAGCTTTGCGCTATCTTCTACGTGGCAAGATGGCAAAGCTGCGGCGAGCCCGCACAGACAAGGCTCATTGAGCTTGGTCCTGGCAAGGGCACGCTGATCGCTGACATGCTTCGAGTGAGTTGACTCCTTTAACCCTAACGCATTGAAGCTCCTTGCTGATCGCGACTCTTCGTGTACAGACTTTCGCGACGTTCCCCAAGATGCTCGACACGATCAAGACGATTCACCTGGTCGAGACGTCCGAGGGTCTGATCAAGCTCCAGCTGCAAGCCATCAGTGATACGCTGCGCAAGGCCGGGAAGAAGCTCGTGCCTGCGGACCAGGCTGAACTGGGACCGGACGAGATTCGTATCGAATGGTTCCCCGGAGCCGCTGATGTCCCGCTGGAACCGACTTCATGGACAATGCTAACTGCGCACGAGTTCTTTGATGCGCTTCCCACACACATTTTCCAGAAGACGACGGACGGGTGGCGTGAGGTGCTCGTTGGTCTCAGCAACAGTGGTACTGCCGAGCAGGCAGCAGTCAAGGTGCTCAAGCCCGGCGAGATCGACAAGCCGGCCGACCCTGATGAGCTTGGCTTTGTACTCTCGCCTACGCCTACGCCTTGGACGCAACTGCTGGTTGCTAACAACCAGCGCTTCAAGGGGCTGCAGCCTGGCCAGCGAGTGGAAGTGAGCCCTGAGGTCTGGGCCGTCGCTCGCAGGGTAGGTGAGCTCGTATCCGGGCAAGCAGCAGGTACACGTGACGAGAAGCCCGTGCCGGTCGAGTCGGTCGGTGGCGCAGGTCTGGTGATTGACTACGGCGGGGACAAGGCCTACGGCTCCTCGTTCCGCGCCTTCCACCGCCACAAACTTGTCGACGTGTTCCACCGTCCAGGCGAGTCTGACTTGACTGCCAACGTCGACTTCCTCCACCTCAAATCCGCCGTCGCTTCCACAGCCGCTCAGTACGCGGGCCCGCTTGATCAGGCCCACTTCCTCACCGCCCTGGGCCTCGCACCTCGCCTCCAGTCTCTTCAGCGCACATCTCCCGACCGCGCTGACGCTATCGCCTCGGCCGCGAACCGTCTCGTTGACCCATCCGGCATGGGAAGCCAGTACACAGCCATGGCTATCTACTCGCCCGCCTTTGCTAAAAAGGACGACCAGAGCACTCCGGAGCCGCTCCCCTCACACCCCGTGTATCCATTCGAGATGTGAAATGTGAAAATAGACATTGATGTCAAGTGCAAAAGTACATTTAGTACATACATACATGCATCCATTCATTATACACGCCAGCTAGCCAGTAAAGTCGAAGGTCACGTTCGACAGATTGCTCAGCAGCTGTGTAGCCGATGAGCGGCGGCTGCGTCCGCCGTGGGGAGTGTTGGTGCCGCTGATGGGGCCCGGTGTGACGGGTGGCATGCCGCCGTTGCCGTTTGCGATGGCGGTGCTTGCAAAGTCGAAGGCGCCGCCGCCGCCCATGCCAAACTTGGATTGGAGGTGCGCATTGGCGTTCTGGTTTACGCCCTGCCCGAGCACGTCGCTCGCGCCGAACAGGTCCTGCATCGACGGCTGTGCAAAGCCTGGCGGTAGCAGAGAGCCCCAGAAGTCCTCCATGCCACCCATCGCCGTAGACGACTCCCACGTCTCGGGCTCGAGGGTGAACACAGGGTCCAGCGAGGCGTCCATGCCTGCCTGTGGCTCCTCATTACCCGCAGCGGGTGCTGCCTCCGCGGTACCGGGAGAGGCGGCACGAGAGTGCACGCGCGAGTTAGGCCCACTCTTTGACCCGACTGTTTGCTCAGTTCGCGCTTGCAGGAGCGCCTTGAGGAATGTGGCGTACAGCGCTGGCGTGTGCGTCTCATTGACGGCAATCTCGTCCAGCAGCTCAACCGTATCCTGGACGAGCTCGATCACGGACTCTTCGTACACGTAGCTCGAAAAGACCGGTCGGATAAGCTTGAGGAGAAATACGCAAGCGTATGCCAGCGAGACGAACTGTGCATCCGTGGCATATCGCAGCTCTTCGCGGAGATCGTCGCGAGCAACTGTAACGATCGACTTGGCTGCTTCCATGCACTTGGCAAAGTATTGCGCCCTGTCGAGACCGCCGCCGCGCGGGTGGTCCAGAGACTGCTGCAGACCGAACGAGTTGAGTACTAGCACCGCGTAGTTGAAGCGGAATGGAGCCTGCTTGACAACGTGGACCATGATTCGCGTGTTATGGTCGAGCTCATCCTCCTCCTCCTCCTTATCAGCTTCTGGAGCAGGCACAGATGCAGGTTCGCCAGCAGCAGCAGCCTTTGCAGCCTCTCTTCGTCGCTTTTGCCTTTCGCGCTGACGATCCAGATACGCCTGCGCCTGTGGAGGAAGATCCGAGAGTCCGCGCCACTTCCACAGTTCACGCCACTCTTCGAGCTGCTCGTTGAAGATTGGGAGGACGAGTGAGTAGTCGATCTCCGTGTTGAGGCCAGAGACTGAGGTGGTAGAAGAGTAGAGGAAGTCCAGTTGTCGTGACTAAAAGGAAAAGAGTTATGTTAGCAGGCATGATAGATTCTCTCACAAGTTGGTTGCCAAAGCTTGTACTCACGTGAATGCGATGCAGATCGACCAATGCACTGATACCAATGTCCCAGATGCGACTGAAACGGCTTCCCCAGTTGCGGCAGTTGCGCACGATCCAGTCTTCGCGGACAGTGTATGGCTTGCCCATTTGCGCGCTGATGCTTCTGTCAACAATGAAGCAAATGTACCATGTTCGTTCGCGGTTTAGAATCTCGCGCTCGCGGTCGAGTACGGCGGGGTCGTCTGGGCAAGGATTGCCCGAAAAGCTGGCGACGCTCTTGCGATGGAGGTTGAGGTCGGTCGCCATGCGGATCGCAATGCCACTGAACAGCCAAGTCTTGTCTTCTTCGAAGCGCTCTGCGGGCTGGTTCCACATGGAGAGAAGGAGGAAGCCCTGGACAATCTCAATGCTCTTGAAACCGCGACTCATCACGTCAAAGGCGACCTTCTTGACAAGTGAGAGACACTTTTGGTGAAGGTCAGGCCTGCGAGTGTAGAACTTGGAGGCCACAGTGCAAATGCAGGTGAAAAGGAAAGGTGAGCGACTGCAGATGAACGTTGGTGTGTGCCAATCGGCGTCGAGAAGGAGTAAATGCTGACAGCAGTTGCTGAAAAAGATGCGGAACAGATCGAGTACCTCCTCGGAAGTGACGATGCCCGTAGTCAGCAGCTCTGGAGGCATTTCTCGTTCAATGATGATACGTCGGAGCGGAAGGATGGTCATGGGCCCGGGCTTAAAGTAGGTGTCGCTCGCAACACCAAGTGGAACACGCTCCGCTTCGTTTGCGAGCCCAGCCTCTGAGTCTTTCCTCTTTGACAGATTTTTGCCCGCTGAGCTGGTAGTGCCACTGTTCACAGCCGCACCGGCTGCAGAGGAGGGAGTGCGGTCCTCGTCACCGCCTTCTGCTTTGACGAATTTGGCAGGGCTTTGACCGCTGACGCTGGCCGATTTGGAGCTTTCGCGGTCCTTGGCGCTGCTACCGGTACTTGATGCACGACCGTGCCTCTTGGCGCGGTGGTTGTTGTGCAGACTCGCCTCGGCGAGGAGACCAAGAGGGTTAAGCGTGTTGTCTGGCAGCGAATGGAGCCTTGGTGAGCCACGCGAAGTGCGGCTTCGCTCGTAGGTGTGCGGAGTAGAACGAGGTTCCGGAGAGGGAGGCAACATACTGTTGCGGTGGTGAGGCAATGGCTCGAGGAAGCGCGTCCCATGGGTGGCGGGACTGGAGGCGCTGCCGTCCTGAGACGAAGCGCTGGCGGGATGTGCTTGGAATGCAGATGGGTTGACTGTCTGACCACCTGGACTGGCGAGATCCTGGGTTCCGGGAGGATGGAAGCCCTCTGGTCGATGCCAGGAGGATGCAAAACTGTGAGTCTGCCTGAGATGACGCTGCTGCTGCTCTCGCTTCTGCTCCTCAGAGCCGTACGTGGGTGATGGACTTCGGGTTACCATACCACCGGTCTGGGCGGCCAAACCAGGGTCTCGAATGCTGCGCAGGACGGTAGCGAGGGTTTGCTCCATCTTCTTGAGACTCTGTTGCATCGCCTCGGTCTTTTGGTTCCGGCCGCCCTTCTTGCCTCGGTTGCTCTCTTCAAAGATACATTCGTGGTTGCCATGGCGACAGCGATTGCAGGGTGGGCCCTTTTCGGCGCCGACGCAGCGCATTTTGAGTCTTCGGCAGTTGGTGCAAGCTTTGGCACCCCTGGTAGGCTTGGGTTTTTTGGCCGGAGTCTCGGAGGCGTTGGCACGCTTTGGGTCGTTGGCGCTGTTGCTGTTGCTGGCACCTGCTGAGGGCTTGGAGGCCTTGTCGTCCTGCTGTGATGATGCGCTACGCTTGCGCTTTGAGCCAGTGGGTTTGGATTCGTCCTTGTCACTGTCTTGGTCGGAAGAGTCGGACGAGTCGCCATCGTCGTCATCATCATCATCGTCGTCGTCGTCGTTGTCGTCGTCATCGTCATCATCGTCTGGATTGTCGTTGTTGCCCTGGCTCTTGCGGTTGCCACGCCCCTTGTTAGAGTCATCCTTACGTCCCTTGTTGGATGCTGACTTGGACGAGTTGGAGCCCTGGCTGGGGTTGGACTGGATTGGGGTGGAACCAAGGCCTGAGGGGTTGACAGGAGACCATGCTGAGCCGCTGGCATGACGGATGGAAGCGAAGGAAGGAGACTGATAAGCCAAGGAGGCGAGTGGATGTGCATACGGGTTGAGCGGGTTGTGGTGTGGAGGCGTTTTGGAGCCAGAGACGGTGGAGAGATAGGGATGGGGAACGCCAGGGGCAGAAGAGGTGGGAGCTGCGCCCGAGGCGTCCACGGATCCCTGCCTGGAGTGAGAATAGCGAGGTGGAGTGTTCATCTTGCCGTATCACCTTTGCTGCAGTGAAAGACGTTGAGAGAAGGGCGGGGCGCTTTTGACGAGCAGATTTGGGGTCGACTGGACGGGTTGCTGAGCAGCACGGTAGCCGCAGCTGAGCAAGAAAGGGGTGAGAGGTAAAAAGCAAGCACCAGTCGAGCTACTTTGTGTCCCAGCAGCCAGAGTGGAGTCGTGCCTCGCCCCCGGTCTCCCCTCTGTTCCAGTCGTGTTCGGAAGTGTGCCGAGCGCGCAGGCTGAGCCGGGTGACCGACAAAGTGTGTGCGAAACACAAAGCTCCGCAGTCGAACGGATGTACGGCTGAACAGGCGTAGCCGCTGTCAAGGTGCCACCAAAAGAGGGGAGAGGAGAGAGAAGGTTGCTCTGTGAAGGAAGGACGGGGGGTGTGAGCGAGTGACGGCACCGAGGAGAGAGAGGGAAGAAGGTGAGTAAGGTACGGTCGATGGCTAGGTGGGTGACTGCCACGGAAAGGATGTGAGATGGACGGCCGGTCGGGTTTTCGCCCTTCCGCTCCGCTTCTTCTGCCGTTCGGTTCGGATCGTTTTGGGGGGAAGGGCGAGGCGAGGCCAGCCAGACAGGGCAAGACAAGACACGGCCAGGCAAAAAGAGGGGTTTAGCTGGCGCTCGACACGCACCCGCGCTCCCAAGCCAAACACGGAAAACGGCTGATGAACGGCCCGGAATGAACCCAACCTAACCCAACCCAACCCAAACCAACCCGACTCGACTCGAACCCGACTCGACTGCCTGCTTGCCTGCACGAAAAAAACCCAACCAACCCATCCATCCCCCCACGCGGCGGTTGGCCGGCCGGCCGGCTGAGCCATCACGCCAGCAAAGCCAGTCTTGCCTTGCCGGCTGACGCGTCAGAGAGACTGCGCCGCGCCGCACAGCCGAGCGAAGAAAGAAAAGGCCTGCCTTCCCTTCCCTTCTCTTCACCCTGCCCTACTTTTCTCGCCGGTTTTCTCGTTTCGCTTTTCCGGACGAGAAACGTACACACATAGTACAGCACTGAACTTGCTTTGATCCATTGCACACCGACTGGGGAAGTTTCCCCAGTCGAGAAATGATCAGATTGACATTCAAGGCATAGGTGGTCACTTGTCAGTCTCAAGTACAATGCCAGCAGCTACAGTCTCGCCTGACATGCGCATCAGCACCCTGGCCATCTCCTTGTTTGTCTTGAACTCTTCAATCGGGATCCCGCTCGACTGGCCCGCACTGCCGCCGGCCTTGACTGTGACGCGTACCACTGCTGTCGATCCCTTGGTCAGCACACGCGGCTTCTTCTTGGTCACGCTCCCAGTCGTCTTGTCTAGGATCGAGACCAGCTCAGTCAGCGTCGCCGCAATGTTGGCACTGTGATGGAACAGCTCGATCGAGGTCCCCGCAACCAGTGGATACGTCGGCTCAAATACGAGCACCTGCGCCAGGAAAGAATCGCACAGCGCAACAGGTGCTGATGGAGGACACAGCACCGAGCCCACTTTGACCTGCACTTGATCCAGGCCGGTCAGATAGACCGTCACATTTGCACCCGCCACTGCCCAGGGCACCGGCTCCTCGTCCACCTCGATAGCTCGTACGATACCGCTCTCGTCGCCGGGAACTGCACGCAGCCGATCTCCGATCTGGACCACACCACTGGCAACCCGTCCAGAGACGCCGACACCAGAAGCAATCGCCGTCTGCCCGCGGAACACGTTGGTGACCGGGATACGCAACGCCCCATCCAGCTGCCTGCTCGGCGGTTCGAGCTGGTCTGTCATATTGTAAACAGGGTCAGCTCTTGTTTCGTTTTGGAACGCGACGGTTCCATTCCATGCACGACTCACCTAGGACATCGACAAGCGTCGGTCCGCTGTACCACTGGCTCAGCGCACCATCGTCCTGTCTCACCGCCAGATTCTCCCCGACAGAGCCGCCGCAAGGCACGAAGCTGACTTTCGCCACGTCAAAGCCACAAGATGTCAAGAATGGCTTGAGCTTAGAGACAATCTCTTCGTACCGTTCTTGATTGTAGTCGACCGCGTCCATCTTATTGACGACCACAACCAGCTGTTGCACTCCGAGGCTTCGGACCAAGAGCGCATGCTCCCGAGTCTGGCCATTTGGCCCAAATCCAGCCTCAAAGGCTCCCAAGATCGAGTCAATCACCAACAGCGCCGAGTCGGCCTGAGCGGCTCCGCTGATCATGTTGGGGATAAAGTCTCGGTGCCCAGGCGCATCCAGCAACGTGAACCTCCGGTGCGGCGTGCTGAAATGATCTTGCCCCACGTCAATGGTGACGCCATGCTGTCGCTCCTCTTCGGACGAGTCTAGTGCCCATGCGTATGCAAAGCTGCCCTTGCCAATCTTCTGGCTCGCACGCTCGTTGTTTGCGTGCTCACGATCCGACAGGCTGCCAAGTTCGAGCAGCATTCGGCCCATCAGGGTGGACTTGCCAGCATCCACGTGCCCAACAACTACCAGCGACAGCTCGCTTTTGCCTTCACGCTGCTGTCTGCGGTACTCTTCTACGATGCGCTCATGTGCAATCCCCATCTTTGGAGTCGAGGCTACGCTCGCAGCGCCACTACCGGCAGCTGAGGCCCCGGACGAGCTTGCCTTGCTCTTCGCCCCAAGCGTTTCACCAAGGCCCATTGCCTCGATATCCGTTCTGAGCTGAGACACATGCGCCCCACTTGCGTTCTTTGAGGCAGCTGAAGGCAGTTTGGTAGCCGCTTGCCCTACCGTAGCTTTCTTGCGCAATGGGGTGGTCGCTCCTGAGGCTGGTGTAGAGGCACTTGAGGCTGCTTTCTTTGCTGCTGTTTGAACGCAAGAGAGCCACATTCGCATTGGGTATTAAAAGAAGAGGCAAGTTAGTGAGATTCAGGGGTTTTACGTCTATTGTGTTATCCATGCCACGCCACATCATGCCTAGCGAGTGGCTTGCTTCCGTGACGATGCCGTCATTGGCTTTGCTGCTAGATTGGTGCCCTCACGAGCCTTGTTGACGACATCATCAGGACTGGGACCGGAGAAAGCCTTGCGGACAGCCTCGATCCGGTCCAACTCGGTTTGACCCGCCGGCAAGGTTTCTTGGCCAGCAGCCATGTAGAGGTCAAATGGGGAGCCTCCGGGAACTGGTCGGATGGGAACGTGTGCGTCGCCGACCTGAGGCCCAGCACCAAGACCAGAGGCAATGTGGCTCGTTTCGGCGAAGAGACTCTGCGAGCCTCGCCCCTGTGAATTGGACGTGTCCATGTGAGGGAAAAGAATTGACACGGCAAAATCGGACCCTGCGCAGGTCTCTGGCTGATCGGGCTTGGGGGTATCAGCCGTCGCCATGTCTACATCTCCATCACCTGAGGAAAGGGCGTTTGTCTTTGCCATCTTGGAGGCGAGCAGTTTCTGCTGAAGCTTTGACAATGGCTTCCCCGCGAGGGCGATAGTCTCTTGGGCAGGCAACGAAGCTTTCGCAGATACAATCGACGCCGAGCCTTTCTGGTCTGATGCCCGAGCCACAGGGGAGGGTCTTGGTGCGTTTGCATTGGTTCTAGAAGCGGCCAGAGCAGCTAGCTTGCTCGGCCGTGCGGAAGTTGTCGGCTCGTTCTGAGCCGAGGAAACATCTGTGGTGGAGGCAGCTGGTGAAGACGTAGCCGGACCAAGATCTCTGGTGGAAGGATCCGGACCCAAGGGAACCTGATCCGCTGGGCGTTTGCTGCTGGACCGCGAGTTTTGCGAGCGCATAGCAAGCGCAGCCAACTTGGACGGAGGTTTACTCTGTGGGGGTCCGAGCGATCCAGAAGACGAGCTTGCCGACGGGCTTGAGGCAGGAAAACCCTCTCTCAAAACGCTAGGAGCTAAATTGGCAAGGTTACGTTTGGCCATGCCCGATCTCCCTCCCATGGCAAGACCAGCGAGATTATGTGGTGTCTTACGGATGGGCAGGCCTCGACCACGCCCGCGCCCTGGCTGCTGTGAACTATCTCCAAGAGACAGTCGCTGCAGGGCTGATGTCGGCTCTGGATCGTGGATGTAGACACCATCGTCTTGAAGGAGACAGACGCGATCGCAAAAACACACGGAAACCGGAAAGTGATGGAGCGTGCAGACAATGTCAGCAGGGCTGCCAAAGCTGTTGAAAGGGGATGTGGATGTTGATCTGGCTGGACTGAGGCTATCCGTCGGAGAGACAAGTGTCGTTCGAGGGTTGGCACTGTTCCACACCAAGATCGAGTTGAAGCGTAGATGGTGACGCATAGCAGTGACGACACGCAACAAGCATTTGCATAGGCATGGGTGGATGACAGGAAAGAAAGAAGGGAAACACGGAGACAGAAATTACTCACCAGCCTTTTGTTTCTTGGCCTCTTTCCGACTCTTTTCCTCCACCAGATGGCCGACCGCGGTGTCGACGTCAAAGTAGCTGTCCCAAAGTGCATCCTTGATCTCTCGTTGGGAGATGCCGCTCGTATCGGACGGGCCGAGGATCTCTAGAGCCTGTGACAGGGCAGCAGCCAATGACTCTTGATCCTCGTAAGAGATGTTCTCATAGGGATCCTCATCCGAGTAATAGTCGTCGGCGAGTTCCTCTTCCAGGTCGAGGTTGCGTACAGCTCGGTGTCGAGACATGGTTGTATTGTGGGTGAGCGATAGGGTGATAAGATGCGATGGTGGTTAAGTAAAAGGCTTTGCTGCGCTTTTGCTGGTTGGTGTGCCGTTTGTAATCCGACCGTCTCGAGTGGAGGGCAGACACCACATGGGCAAAGAACGGGCCACGATCGGAGTCCCAGTTCAGAATGCGCGTCATAAGTCAGTCAGGACATTCTGCCTACCGGCCGAATGAATGGATACTGTCAAAGGTATCGCCACGGAATCTCTTGGTAGACGCAAAGATGCCATTCTTCATAATGAAAAAGAGGGATTGAATCAAAGGACAAATCGCGGCGCGAGAGAGAGTGAGAGTGAGAGTAAGAGTGGTTCAATCAAGTACTGTACTAGCGGCAGGGGATACGCAGCTCCATGCATGTTAGGTAGCACTGGTGATCTGGAGCAATGAGAGTGTGAGGAAGTGTCTAACGTTTTCTATACGGTGTTTGCAAGAAGGAGAGAACGACAATTTTAGCACAAGTCATGCCTCAGATGAGCAACCGAGCGGGTCTGTGGGGGTGCGTCCTGGCACCCAATCTTCTGACGACATCTTCCACTGGCGTTGCTTGAGTTCGAGGACTTCGTGGAGCCACATCTTGGTACCCTGATCGACGTCAGGGTGCTCTGATAGGCTTGTAATGCGTGATAAGGCTCCTTCAAGAACAATACGCGCTTCGCATGTCGAGTCAGGAACAACCTCATCGTCCGTGCGTGGGTAGACCGGAGAGATTGGACTCCGCTGGGGTGTTGCAAAACGAGAGTATGATTCCAGGGCCGGTGCAGCGGGCGGTACGCTGCCCGAGGGTGGGTAAGACCAGCTGCGTAGAATAGCATCCGAAGATGGTCGGTGTCCTGGACTCGGCGGAGGTGCACAGTGGATCCAGTGGTTGTTGGGGGCAGAGTCCTTGCGTAGACATGTTTCGGAATTGACTCGAAGCTGGTCGGAGCGTAACTCGGTTCTCGGTGTATTGTATCCTTGGGACTTTTCTTCACCAACAGGGAAGGCTGGCTCGCTTCTAGTCTGTGTTCCTAGCTCTGTAGCTGGATCCTCCTGGCGCCTCAGCCTGCCCGACTCTTCCTCGAGCGAAGGGCCCGTGATGATCAGCAGTGCACACGCGCACTCAAGTTCCCAGGTGGAAGGAATCTCCGGATGAACGGTGTCAAACAAGAGTCTGCCAAACCAAGCCTGAAGGCAGCCAGCTGGGAGGAGGCCAAGCTTATACAGCTCGCCGACGAATCGAACGCCGTCGATGGAGACAAACTCGTCCTTGGGGTTACCCGCCGCCGCAGCGCGTCGTTCTTTTCGCTCCCATTCTTCGACCGTCATTTCGCCTCGAGCGAGCTTTTGCAAGTCATTTTCGCGGCGCCGTTCCTTTGGCGATTTGAAGCTCGTGTCTGGAGCGGACTTTCGACGAGAGTTGGTACGAGGCGAGGGAACGTCAAGGCGGCAAGCTCGGTCGCGAACCAGGTAGCCCCGTTCCAGGGCGCTGTCGATCTCCTTATTCAGCACGTCCATGAATCGGGAGGCCGCATCACGATGATGACAGTGGCTAGTCCCGTTCGAAGTGGCATGGCTCATAGGACTGGAGCAGCAAGAGCAAAAGTCGCTGCCCGTCTCCTCAACAGACTCTTCCTGCGGCGAGTCAAACACGGAAGTCAACGATCCTGAGAGGACAAAGCAGAGCCGTGCGAGGCACAAGGGCCCTTCGTAAGGTAAACGAGGACTGTGAAGTTTTGTCAGCGCGCATGCCTAGACCGATCAATCAAAGGACGAGACTCACTCCGACAGTAAACAGCTGATGCCAGATACAATATGCTCAAACGTCTTGTCCAGCTGGGAATGGCGCAGAGTCACCTCTGCCTGATGCTTCCTTTCGCTCCACCAAGCCTGGTTCTTTGCCTCCTGAAGAAATTTAGGTAGAACGAGCGGCTCTCTGCGGATAGTCGGCGGTGCTCTAACGGGACTAGCACTTTCACGAGCGTGGAATGTAAGGCAATAGCTTCCCGTAACGCCTTCAGGCTCTAGTGAGGCCTGCAACAGGTCGACGAGGTTGCTTGACAGTCTCCAAGCCTCATTGGGATGCTTGAAATTGAGGAAATCGCTCAGGGTCCAGTCGATCTCGGAGAACAATCCTGCCAAAGCCAGATCGTCTTCTCGGCCACGCTGCAGTAGCATCTGCTCGAACGCATGCTCTGATAGAGTGTCTGACTCAATCGGAGGGCCACTTGGAGTTTTCGTTCCTTTTTGATCGTCCTGATTTGCCCCGATATGTAGGCCCGCCATCTCGACAGAGGTCTTGATTGCAGGATCTGCTGAAATGTCGCAGGAGAGGCTGAATATGGCTTTGGAAGACAGCTTGAAGCTGAACGGCGAGGCGAGAGAAACCATCGGAGGTGGAGTTACCACGATGCTTGGAACAGAGCTTGCCGGCGAGGAAGGTACCTCTAGAACATTATCCAAAGGTATCTCAAGGTCAGCGACAAGCCCACCGCTCAGAAGCACTGTATGAGACCACTTACCTTTGTTTTCAAGCTGTTCTTCTCTGCGTCCCTTCGGCGAAGGTGTCTGACTGTGGTGCCAAGGAGGTGATACGAGCGCACTGCGTCGGCTCCTTCGCTTCTTGTCTACCTCTACTGATGGCTTGCTGGACTGCGAAGCTTGCTGCATTTGCGCCTTGGTCACCGGCTTTGTTCCTGGCTTTGTTTCGGAAGTATCCTCGAATGCTGGTCCGAGGCCTTTACCTATCGAGATGGGGCAGCCTTGCACGTCCGATTTAACAATTTGAACGGATTCGCTCAAATCACTAGCACCAGAAGTGTCATGTTCGGTCTTGAGCCGGGCTTCGGGAGGTGTCGGGCCATTCTCGCTCGCCACGGAATTGTGCCGGGACTTGCGCTTTGTCGGGCTGGTGGCAACAGCAGCCACAACCTCGGGAGATTGGGGGGCAGGAAAAGTGAGGGTAGCATCTTTGGTAGATGGGGCGGTCTTGGTCTTGTCGTTGGGCTTCGATGGATGAGAAAATGCTTGAATCAGTTTGGAAAACTTGCCGGCGGCGTTGACCGGAGGCTTTCTCTTCGGATGAGGTGTACCAGGAGAAACCGAAGTCCGGTTCTCTTGATCGATGGCATTTGGAGGTGAGTCTCGTTTCGGCTTGGATGCGGCTCGCATTGAGCTACGACGGCTGGGAAGGGTCGGCGGCGGACCCATCGGGTTTGGCCGGGATGTTGAGGCAACAGGGATTTGATTTGCGGGTGGTGAGGTCTCTCGGATAGAGTTGAGATTGGATCTAACAGTCTGCGATTCGGTGTCTAGTTTCGGTATGCAAGAGGCCCTGACTGGCGAATCTATGCGTTGCGATCTAACCTTTGCGGGGTTCGGTCTGGGGGTTGGAGCTTGCTCGACGATTTGGCCAAGTGGTTGGAAAGGAGCGCGGATCGGACGAGGGCTTGCAAGCGGAACGACACGTGGTGATGTGGAGGGTCTGATGGGTTTCTCTGAGCGGGAACGTTGCGGTGACAGTTTGGAGGAAGTCTTTCGTCGGGCGGGGCTGTCTGTTACGAGGGTGTGGTCATTGAGACTTTGTCGACGAGTAGGGTGAGCATGGCTTGTCTGGATGGTGGGCGGTGTCTTGGGTGACCCGTTACGACGACTGGGTGAAAGGGGTGAGGGGCGCGGAGGACTGGATGAAAAGTCTAAGGGCCCTCTCGATCCGTTGTCGGTGGTCGACATATCTTGCAGCATGTGTGTTGTAGCGAAGGGTGGCGAATGAGTTTGTTCTATAATGTGGAGAGAGCGTTTGGCAATCTGATAGCACTGAAAGGGAAGATGTGAGGCTTGAGCAAGTGAAAAAGTTCCGCACGGAGGGCCTATGTGATTGTCTACGGTACTTGAGGAAGGATGAATGATTTATAAAAAGCGTCGGCGAAACAAAGATGTGAAGTGTTGAGGAAGGGAGGCCAGGACGAAAGAGGAGAAAGGCAGATAGACGAAACACGAAGGAGGGGGGATCTCATGACCTGGTGCTCCATTATACAAGTTTCGCGGTATGCGTCTCAGACGTTGGAGCGGCAGTGGTACTATGGTGTGGATCGACTGTAACAGCATATAGAACCGGTTAAAACAAGCAACATCTAGTGGGACTTGGTCAACGTTGCATACACCACGGCACAACAAGTGTACTTTGCGATACTGTTGGACGGGCCAGAAGCCCCTTGCTCAAGGAGGCATCTTTTGCCACAATGAGCCGTCTGGATTTCCCGGTTTATGGGGAATGCTGTATGCTGGTATGACAGGAGAAAGACGCATTGTCGCCATGATATTTTTGTTAGATTTTTGGTGGTGGCTGAAACAAATAAACGAGTGCGACAGTATGCAGCGGCATGGAGCGAAGGAGCGCACCATGTACCAGTGCAAGTAGTGAGAAGGGTCCATCAGAGGCAATTCTTCTGAGGTAGGTATGAACTGGGATGCCGCTGGATTGGTCACGTGCGCAGTCTGTGAATTAGGCGCGTGAAGAGCAGTCTGGCAGTGGGTGGCAGTGAGCGAGCGTTGTGTTGTTCTCCGAGAAAATGCACTCTGTGCGGGGTCGATTGGAGAGAGGGCACGTTACAAAGGCAGAGCGGGCAGGGCGGCAGCAGCTCAAGAAAAAGGGGAAGAAGAGAAAGGGTCCAACAAAAGACAAACACCGCCCGACTGATTGTTGAGTGGGAGGAACAGAACAATCCAAGGAACAGACAGCGAGAAAGGAGAAAAATGCGCTAAATTCGCCTCGTGGCTTTCTTTTCCTCTCTCTCTTCAACCTACACACGGCATACAACTCAACCAGAGACCACCATCAAGAAAACACTACACTTACGATCCACGCCCTATTCATCATGGCCACCTTTGTCCCCAACCCAGACTTTGACCGCGAGAACTCCAACCCCAAGGACTGGGCATACCATCTCGGTAAGTTGCCCAACCTCCCCAAATGCTGGCCTTGTTCTCACACGTGCGCGGGAATGCATGTCTGTCAGGAATCCTGCCTTCGAGCCACCATATCGTGTTTACCAAGGACGAACTAATCCAGTTCCTCAAGCAGCATGACGTGCACGTAGGGCCCAACTTTACCGAGCTCTCCCGGCTGCCCAAGTAAGTAGATGAGTGGGACTACCCACATTCTTTGCGCTCTGACTTGCCATGCTGACATCTCTCTGTGCTTCAACAGGTATGCGACGATTGGCAAGATGACACCCGCCGCTGGTGCCCCTGCCCCTGCCCCTGCCCCTGCCCCCGCGCCTGCTGCCGTCGCTGCCGCCGAAGCGATTTCCGTCCCTTCTCAGCCGAAATCTGTGCAACCGGTGCAGTCTGAACCAGAGCCGGCATCCAACGTGGTCTACACGAGCTCGGGAGACGCCTTCCGCCCCACACGACGAGTGCGCGAGCTGGCCGGCGGCGGATCGGCACAGATTACTGCGCTCTTTGGAGGTGATGACGACGAGCGGCCAACTCGTCCTCGTCCGACCAACGCCCGCGTTGCCCAAGCTCCGGAGCCAGAGCCGGTCCAAGAAGAGGTCCCACGACGTGCTGCTGGCACTGTGGTGCAGTCTCAGGCCAACACCGCAGCTGACGATGACTTTGACGCGTTCGGCTCTGGCTCGGCTGGCACCTACGAGGGTGTACGAAATGAGGCCAAGATGAACAACGGGTTCAGGCCTACCAGGCGAGTGCGGTGAGTATGCTCCTCAGAGATTCTGACCCAGCATGACCAGACAAGAAGACTGACGTGCGAGCCTGCATGACATAGCGTGCCTGGAGGAACTGGCGGTCTTTCCAGCATCTCGTTCGAGTAGATACCTCACTTATACCACAATGACCACTTCCCTATGCTACTTGACCGAGTTTCCTCAGAAGACAGGATGTGGTTAGAAGGGAAGAGCCTCTAGCTGAGTTGGTTTGGCTGGGTTCAGTGCGTTAGTCGGAGCTGCTGGGGAGATTCTCTCGGCCGGGTGTGTGCTTTTCGGCGGATATGCGAGATGTGGAGGCACATGACGACAGCTACTGCGCGTCGCATCCGCACAAGGAGCGAAGAACAAGAACCATTTTAGCACGTTCGCACGCAATCCTGTCCTCAGCGCTGACATTGTCTTGATTCCACGCAATTGCGCAATGCTCTTTCTTCCTGCCTTCCTGCCTGCCTTCCTTCCCCGTCCCCACCGACGTCGCCGCAGGCCAGCTTCTGGTACGGCACGTAAGACACAGGCAGTGTATCTGCCTCTCTCTATCGACGGTGGGGGCTCTGATCTTTACCTGCCTGTTGATCAAGTGACAAGTGACACAAGCTCACAATCAAGATTGACCCGCATTGGCCTCCCCCTCTTGATCGCTCGCTTGGCTGTTTTGGGCTTCTTTCAACCCTGGCGTTGACCGTCGGGGTGCTCCTGTTATCGCCCATCTTCTTCCTGCCGCTGCTGCTGCCGTTGCTGCTGCCCAAGAAGTGGCCCTTCCATTCAATATAAGATTCTTGTACCAATCCTGTACATCCATTGCGCCTCCATAACCTCCCTTTTGCTTTCCTTACTTCTCTGCTAGGCCATTTCAGCTGCCAGCCACTTTGCCCACAAACACACTCACAGAACCTTTCGCTCAGACCGAGTCTCACTGCGATGGCTCCTTCAGCCGACAACGCCAACGGTGGCACCAATGATGCCCAGAAGAGGATCAGTGAGTTGGATCAAGCATGTGTGTACAAAAGCGAGACAGGAGTCACATCTGACACGTTTGTTTAAAGTCCTTTATGCCTTCATGATGGGCTGCTCGTAAGTTGCTTTGTGCCTGCTCCAAAGAAGGATGGAAGGATTGAATGTCTGACCTCCTTTCTCGTACAGCGGCCACCAGTCTCCCGGCCTGTGGACTCACTCGGCAGACAGGAGCAAGCACCACAACAAGCTGAGCTACTGGATTGACCATGCCAAGCTTCTCGAGAAAGGTCACTTTGATGGTCTCTTCCTGGCCGATGTGCTTGGTGGATACGATGTTTACAACAAGAACCTGGATGCTGCCCTGCGTTCGGGCTCTCAGTTCCCTGTGATTGACCCGCTTCTACTTGTCTCGGCCATGGCAGCTGCCACCAAGAACCTGTCTTTCGGTCTGACGGCCACGACGAGCTACCAGCACCCCTACGAGCTGGCCAGGCGCTTCAGCACCCTTGACCACCTCACGAATGGCCGTGTTGGCTGGAACGTGGTCACTGGCTACCTCGACAGCGCTGCGAGGCAATTTGGAGGACAGAAGCAGGAGCTCCACGCCAAGCGATAGTGAGTTTCGATACAAGTGCACCTATAAGCTCATTGACTGATTGAGGCCTTCCTTTGCTGTCACAGCGAGGTTGCCCACGAGTACATGGATGTGAGTCTTGATGGACGGTTTTGAAGCTCGCGAATCCTGGAGAGCTGACCCTGTTACCTGTCTCGTAGGTGGTCTACAAGCTATGGGAGTCGTCCTGGGCCGATGATGCTGTCCAACACGACGCCAGCAAAGAGATCTACACGAGGCCCGAGCGTGTTCGTCAGATCAACCACAAGGGCCAATACTATGAGAGCGTTCCTGGACCTCACATTTGCGAGCCGAGCCCTCAGCGAACGCCGGTCATTTACCAGGCTGTGAGTCGATTGCAGAGCGAATGATGCAAGCAGTTTCCGTTTTGTTGACACTTGCCCTTGATGCAGGGAAGCTCTGGTCCCGGAATGGCATTCGCAGCCAAGCACGCGGAGGTGATCTTCATCGCTGCTCACAAGCCCGAGGTGGCTAAAAAGCGAGTCGATGCGGCTCGTGAAGGTGCCAAGGCAGCAGGACGTGACCCGGCCTCGCTCAAGGTGCTGGCGCTGCTCTGCCCCGTGATTGGGCGTACCGACGAAGAGGCACAGGCCAAGTACGAGGAGCACTTTAAGCACGGCTCGGAGGAGGGTGCGCTTGCTCTGTTTGGAGGATGGACTGGTATGGACCTGGGTCCGTACGACGACGATGAGGAGCTGCGAGCTACCGAGAGCAATGCGATCAAGTCGGCAGTGGAGAACTTTGCCAACCAAGATCCGTCGGTGCCCAAGTGGACCAAGAAGGCGGTTGCGGACCAGATCAAGCTTGGTGGCCTTGGACCTACGATTGTTGGTGGACCCGAGTCGATCGCCAACCAGCTCGAGGAGTGGATGGAGACGTCCGGAGTTGACGGCTTCAACCTGGCCTACACGCTTGCTCCGGGCACTTTTGAAGACCTGGTCAACCTGGTGGTGCCGATCCTCAAGCAGCGTGGGCGAGTTTGGGCAGATTATCCGGATGCGCCGCAGGCTGAGAAGGAGACGCTTTCGGCTGGCCCACAGGAGGGCTTTGGAGCGAACGAGGAGGTTGGATTGACCAGCCGAGAGAAGATCTATGGAGTGGGACAGAAGCGCCTCAGGAGTGACCACTATGCCTCCAAGTTTACCTGGCGAGCGGGCCAGGAGGCACCTGCGCTTGACTGAGGCCTTGTGTCAGCCTCATTCTCTGACGGCCTTGGGCTGCTTGCGATCCGGGTGCCAAGCCCATAAAAAGACAAGAGGTCCATTGTGTATGACACTGGCTGAATGCAATAACAAGATCTGCTTATCGATAGCATGAAGCTGCGGACTGAACTGATGGATTGCATTTAGTGGGAAGACATGTTTCAGGCACACAAGGTGGTAGTGACAGCAGGACGAGAGAGGAGAGTGAGTGAGAGAGAAGAGGCGATGGCAATGGATGGTATGTAAGTTATGGCTTGGTGGATTCCGTCTCGCTTGTTGAGCGGGGTGGCTGATAGCACTCGTTCAGGCACAGGCACAGGCACAGGCGCAGGCACAGACTTGTTTGGAGGCAAGAAGGAGGCCCATGTGTACAAACGATCTGGTTCTGATACCAAACTGGCTGGGCGGGACTGGTGAGCTGGGTTGAGATTGACTTGGCTGGGCGGTGAGCGGAGGTCAAGTGCAAACAGGCGAGACCAAGTGTAAGGTACTGACTGTGATGGTAAGCAGGCCGGAAGGAGGGTTTGCAGGACCTGTAGTATCCGTGCAGCGGCGATGAGGGAGAGAGTCTGGGCAATGTTGGATGTCTTAGCGCGCAGGCCACTTTGCACTCCGAGCTGTCGATTTTTGACGTGAGGCGTGTCGGTCTGTATCCGCGCTCTAAACGTTAGAGGGCAGGGAGGAGAGACGCGTCGCCGTCTGCCGCAAATGGAAATCAGGAGAGGGAAAGGCAGACGGGGCGGGGCACTCTTGGCTCAGAACGCGGTCCCTGCAGGATTTGAAACAGACTGCACTTTTTCGGCGACTGAGCAGTTCCCCCCCAGGCAAGCCACTCGAGGCTTCCCAGTAGTGCAAACTGAAAAGACTGCGCTCTCGCTCGTCTGCTTGTCTGCCATGTTCCACCCGTTCTCCGTCAGAGACCGATTCGACTAACCATCCGAGACATGTTGGGCCAACACGCAGACAGGCAGTCGGCAGTCGGCAGTCGGCAGTCGGCAGACGGCAGACGGCAGCTGCAGCGGAGTGGCCGTCCAAGACATGACAGCCACCGCCCCGCCCAGCCAACACCTGTCAGATCATGTTCCAGAGGATCCCCTTCCCAACGCCAGTAACTGCCTAGTTCCTGCGCAGACTCCGACTCACTGCTTGGGCCCGTCTTCCCCCTTTCCCGAGAAGATCCCATCCCTCTCTCCCCTCCAATCTGAAACATTCGAGACACCTTTTCGGGCTCTCTGTACCTAGCCGCCATGGAACCAGCCGGCCAGCTAATCCACACCATGTCACGCCCAGCCCAGCCCAAACTGCTCTCTGTTTCCTCCTCCCGGCTGATAGCCTGGCTACCCATGGTGATTCATACATAATAGACACCTTGGCCCAAGGATCTTAATCCCCTTCCCTAGCCTCTCTTGTCGAAACCTTCCGTCTGGACCATCTCCACAAGGACAGCAACCTCGCTGATCCTCCTCCTTTCCCTCCTCGTCCAGCATCTCTCACCATCTCTTCCACCTCCTCCCCGCTCCTCTACATGCCCCGTCGCTCTGCCAACGGCAGGATGAAGTTCCTAATCCTTCCCTTTCTCAACGTTGCCGTCCGCCTCTTCAGCTTTGGCACCAGCACCCATGCCGCACCTGTTCTCGTCCGCGCACCAACAACAGCGAGGCAGGCCGACATTGGCCCCGCCCACATTCTCTACCAGAATGATCTCTCGCAAGAGCTCGCTCTCGGCGCGATCCTTCTCACACAGCCGGTGAACGCTGCCCAGGCTGTTTCTGCCTGCCAGTCCATTGGTGAAGAGCTCATCGCTCACGACGGCGGAAAGCTTCCAGAAGATGTTCTCGCACAGCTTCGATTTGCTGCCTCGACCGGACGCATCGCACAGACCGACTCCTTCTGGGTTCTCGAGCAAGATGGCGCCCCGCAGACCTTCAATTTCCAGGACGGTTCTGTTGCTGCCTCGCCCGCCGATCAAACTCATCCCGTTCTCTGCTCCCACACTGCCGCCCCAACCGTCGTGTCCAGGTCCGGGTTTGAGCTCCCCACCCCTGCTCTCTACGGTGAAGACAAAAAATTCACCGTCGAAGCAGGCGACTACATCCTTACTGGCATTCGAGATCGCCGTTCTTTCCGCTTCCTCGGCATTCCCTACGCTGCACCACCTCTCGGAACCAAGCGCTTCATGCACGCTGAGCCTTACAATGGTCCCAAGGAGCTCGATGCTTTCGAGTACGGCGCCGTTTGTCCTCAGGCCGAAGGAACCACTGACACCGGCTCGGCTCCCAACACTACTACTCAAAGCGAGGACTGCCTCAACCTCAACGTTTACACCTCCAGCCTCATCGGCAAGTCTGCCGCTACCCCGCTCAAGCCCGTCGTTGTATACATCCATGGTGGTGCTTTTGTCATGGGCAGGAACAGCGAGGCTGCCATCGACGGCGGCAATCTTGCCTCGCGTGGTGACATTGTGGTTGTGACCATCGCATACCGCCTTGGTGCCCTTGGCTTCCTCGCATCTGGTAGCGACCTTCCCGGCAACGCTGGACTCAGCGACCAGATCATGGCGCTCAAGTGGGTCAAGGATCACATTGCGGCGTTTGGTGGTGACCCGGAGCAGGTCACCATTCAGGGTGAGAGCGCCGGTGCTCAGTCCGTATCCGCCCTCCTCGCCTCCTCCGCCAGCAAGGGCCTCTACCGTGCCGCCATCATGCAATCCAACCCCTGGCTTCCATGGCCGACCAGGAGTCTTTACACGAACAAGTTCACTCCTGCTGTCGCAAAGAGTGTTTCGTGCCCAGAGAGTGGTCCCGAGATGGTCAAGTGCCTTCAGTCGGTTGACTACAACCTTCTTGCTCAGGGCGCCGCTTACGACGAGGCTACCTCAACCATCGCCCAGGATGCCGGCATTTTCATGGGTACCACCAAGCTCCTCGGTGCTGCCGAGCCCTTCCTCCCTGTCGCTGATGACCTAATTGATGACCAGTTCTTCTACTTGGCTGGCAACGGAACTCTACCCAACAAGGTCCCCACTATGGTCGGAACGGTCTCGGGAGAAGGAACTGGTTTTATCTATCCCGCTATCCCCCTCGAGGTCCCCTCGCTCCTGCTCAAGCCAACGCTTCTCACTTTCTTCCAGCCAGACCAAGTCAATGACGTGGCTGAATCGAACGTCTTCAGCGTCGACGCCGCCGATTCCGACATGGTGCGCCGCCTGCTGAGCGACGCCTTCACTTTCAACCACTTTACCTGCCCGACTCAGGAGATCATCAGCGCTGCTGTCTCAAGCAAGGCGCTCCCAGCTCAGACATGGCTTTACGAGATGCAGAATGGCTTCCCCGTACGCGGCGGCATGGTTCCGCAGTGCGACTCTGAGACTTCGGGCTGGAACACGTGCCACGCCAACGACGTTATCATCACCTTCGGATCTCTCAACGTGCAGAACGACACCATCGAGCCTGCGTTCCTCGACTACACACGCCGTGTTGCTGACTCATGGATCTCCTTCATCCGTACTATGGATCCCAACCCTACCGCTGACTACCTGACGCTCCGTGGACGCTCGTACGAGTACACGCTCAAGGAGGTCCAGAACGCCCCGTGGCGTCCTTACGATCCGAACTCGATTTCGGCTCTGGCGCCCCTTATCCAGACCACATACTCCCTTTCTGCGACCGGCTCGAGCAATACTGTCGCCCCCGGCCGCAACAAGTGCGACTTCTTGAACAAAATCAATGCCCTTCCCCAGAGGAACATTGACAACTCCATGTAATTCCGCCTCATCCTTGCGAATCTCTCACACTTTTACTGTAGCATTCTTTTTCTGGTAAGCATTACTTTGTCATGGGAGCATAATCTTCGCAACGCACATACAGTACATTCATGTCTAAATAGATTCAAATAGATCGAATTGATCCATTGCACAGGACAGTGACATGCGTGATAGTACTGCACCATACCATAAGCTCTGGGTTCAGGGACCCGCCGGCTCGGAGCTGACTCTCTTTGGTAAGCAAGCCTACGCAACGCCACGCAATGCCATGCGTATGACACACAATCGTCGTAGTCTCTAGATTTGGATTGCACCCTCGGAGCGGACGAAAGTGGTGAGTCGGTCCTGGGTTACACTAAAACTTTGTGAGAAACATGTAGTAGCTGTCGCTGAGGCATCGAACGTGAGTAGAACGTGGGCATCTGCAAGGTGCTCCGAGGTTGAGGTCAGCAGGCAAGTCACAGCCCGCAAAGTAGGGGACATCCCTACAGCAATCTCCCCTCTTTGGGCAACGTATAAAGACGGCGCCCGAGTCGAGCCAAGACAGTACCTTCTCAACCCATTTCCACGAGCCTCCAGGCACGATGAAGGTTTTCTTCCTCCTCGTTTCGTTGTTCAGCATCTCTCTTTGGGTGTCAGCCACGACGACTGGCCAGGATCTGGTGGATGTCTTTCAGCGCATGCATCGAAGGCACCTGCACACCTTTCCGCACAAACTCTCGGTCGCCAAAATGGAGAAGCTTCGAGACTGGCTTGACCACCAGCTCGAAGGTTCGGTTGCAACAGGACGAAAGGCTGACGCGTGGGAGTATGATATCGATCCCTGGACGCGCGAGTCGTACCTTTATGACGCAGTCAATATGCTCGAGGACGCAGGCAGCGACAACGTGAACGTTGTCAGCAGATGGCTCGAAGATCGCTTGTTCTACGTCCAGAAACAGCTACATAGCCTACTCGCCCAGTACCACAATCGTGTGCCTCATGCCAGAGATGCACTCGCCCAGGGTTACGCAAATTTCCGCGCTCTCGAGTCTGCGTATAACGTTTTCCTTGAACGTCATGCGCTCCCCATACGCGAGAGTCCTCCCCCCTTGGTGATCTAGCTACTGCGTCCTCCTCGAGCAGGATCAATCCTGAAATGAGGGTAGTTTCATATACAGTACTGTACTGTACAGTACGTGCTGCAGCTCGTGAATCTTAATGTCGTGACAAATATGAGAAATCGGCTCGATTTGCCACCCTCCCGGCAAATACAGTATGTGACGAGGTCAAGCCGTATGAAGAAACCATATCGCTTGTCTCAATTGTTGCGACTGATGGACTGATCCAAATTAAAGCCATTCTCGGGACTAAATGAGGTGACCTCAATTGCCTGATGGCAACGTGGTGTGAGAAAAGCGATAACAGATCAGTAGACGTGAAACCCTCGGATAGGCCGCTCACGTACCGAATGAGGTGCTACTGTTCCTTCCCAAATCAGTGAGCATGATAAGAAGATCTCACCTTCTCAAGCCAACGTAT
Source organism: Fereydounia khargensis (assembly GCA_026413255.1). Classification (NCBI taxonomy): domain Eukaryota; kingdom Fungi; phylum Basidiomycota; class Ustilaginomycetes; order Urocystidales; family Fereydouniaceae; genus Fereydounia; species Fereydounia khargensis. The sequence goes on from JAOCZO010000032.1 coordinate 91,370, forward strand.
AAAGACACTGTCCTCCTTGTACCCTTAAGATACTACTCACAAAAGCCTCGTGTTCCTTCCTCAGGCATCAGGACCGACTCTCGAGATGAAGTTTCCCCAATTCCTCGTCATGCTATGGGGCATCGTCATTTCTATGACAGTAACGGAGGCCGTCATGTCGAAGGGTCCACTGGGGCTTGGACAGTATTTTGGACATATTCACCGCTTCAACATGCTCAGCTTTCCGAGCGAGCCAGACGCGGGGAAGATGGGTCGACTGAAAGTCTGGCTAGAGAGCGAGTTGAACGGAAAGGTTGCAAAGAGCAGAGTCGCTGACCCATGGGAGCTCGACATGGATCCAAACACACGGCACGGGCATTTGTTGGCAGTGGTCAACAGACTGGAAACGATCAAGAGTTATCCCCACGCAATCAGCTACTACAAAGACAGGCTTTCCTACGTGCACAATCAGCTGCACAACTTGCTTACTGAGCATAGGGCTGGCACTGGACTCGATCGCCCCTTACGTACTGCCTACGCCAACTATGAAGCACTTGAGGCATGCTTTGCAAAGCTTCTCGAACGTCGCAGTGCTCGTCCGCCCCGCTTACATCCTCTACTATTCTAGATAGACATCAATTATAGGGAGGAAGACTTGAATGACCCGACGAATAGGAGAGGAACGAATTGAGGGGGCTTTGTCGAAAGTGGTCTAGCTGCCTTAGCTTCGGAACGAGCAAAGTAGTTCAGTGAGAAGGAGCCAGCCTCAGCTCCGAGTTCGGACGTTTTGTGGCTGGTTAAAGAGATGCCTCCTGACCGGGCAGATGTGCACTGTATAAAGACAGATATCTTCGCTGGTTTGCTCCTTCCTTTACGTTCAATGTGTTGTGGTCAAGAAAAATGAAATTTCTCTTCATCCTAGCAACCTTGTTCAGCATGATCGCACTGGCCCGTGCTGCGCCCGTAAACCTTCAACAGCAGTTTGAACGAGTGCACCACTCGTACTCATTGGGCTTTCCTTATCGGCTTAGTTCTGATTCAGTACGCAAACTAAGCTTTTGGATATCCGAACAGCTAAGAAAGTCGATCTTGGCCGGACCCAACTTGGATCAGAAAGAGCTGACGATGACGCCGGAGGCACGTTATCGCCACCTGATCAGAGGCCTCGAGAGCCTCGAGGCCGAAAGAACAAAAGATGAGGCAACGAAACTGATTCCTTGGTTCAAGGACAGATTGGCTTACACCTAGGCGCAAGTGTTCAACGCCCTTCTCAAGTTTCACAAGAATGACTTTGGCCCTCAAGATCACGCTAGCATCAAAAGCGCATACAGCAACCTTGGAGCCCTCGAGTCTGCATATGTCCATTTCCTGCATAGACATGGCCTGCCCGATCCGAAGAAGCACCACCGTCTGTACTGATTCGAGTCAAGTTAACACAGGCGTGATTCAACATGAAGCGAGCTACCGTACCCCCTCCACCACGCCTGAGCAAGTCGTGTTCTCCCGAAATCATTTTGCAGCAAATGAGGGTAGCTCGAAGCTACCCGAGGGGAAAGAGGTGGCAGAAGATCACACGATCGTTTGATCACGATTGATGGTGACATGCTTTGGTATGGACGGCGGTGGCTTGGCAGGAGTCCGAATCACTAGTCTGTCCAAGGGTCTGGCCTCAGATCCGGCACCAACGGACTGTCGTTCATCAGCTTTCAGCTGGGCAAGCCTCTCTGCGACCGTGTGAGCATAGCATTGCGTTCGGTCCGGTACTATCAAGATCAGTCTCCAAGCTCCGAGCTTGGGCGCACGTAGCTAGCGATTCACATTTGGAGAACTTACAACGTCTGCTGACCAGCGCCGAAAATTTCTAGCAGGCATGAATATAAACACAGCCTCTCCTTCCCTCAGTCTCTTTCCAGGAAACACCCTGTACCCCTTCAAGGACAGCAGAATGAAGATCTTCTTGTTGTTAATCGCGCTTGCCCTCACGGTGTCGACTCAGTCTCCGTCCTATCAAGAAAAATTCGAGATCATGCGCGCAAAAGAGATCAACGAATTTAGGGAAGCTCTCAATCCGCTCGACATCGACATCATTCAAGCTGATCTATTCAAATAGCTGATCAGTCGATCAACCACTCAATCGACATGGAACGAATGGGAACATCTTGAAAGCCCCTGGAACGAGGGTCAACAAATAAGGGAGGCGCTTAGACGGCTTGATGAGGGACACCGCGATCCCAACCTCATTTGGTGGCTCGAGGATGCGGTATACCATGCGCAAAAGCAGCTCAAAAACTCTCTTGAGCTGTATAAGAAAGGCGAAATCAAGGCTGGTCCAGACTCTGATCTCAGTGCAATTTACGGCAACCTCAAGGGGCTTGAGCGAGGTTACCTCGCGTTCGTCCAAGACCATGGCCTGGAACTATGCTTCCACCCCACTGGTTACCTATGAGCAGAGAAAGTGTCCTTGTTCAGCGCAATTTTATGGCTGAGTCCGAGGGCACAGTGGCCAACGCCCGTCTCGGATGGCCCAATGGGCGACCGGTTGTTAGCCTAAAAGCCACAGACTGCTGCTACCCGATGACGGCCCACAATGCTTTGCGGCTCGGACCAGGTCTCAAAGGCCGGGTCGGAGCAGCCCTTCGGGCCTCGGTGAGAAGAATTGCTTCCATCTTCAAGATTGCATATGACAAGAGGCATAAAAGAGAGACCTTCAAATGCGATTCCCCACCTCGATGACGGTTATTGATCCATCTCCACCCGCCGTTTCCACTTCAGGCTATCATGAAGCATTCACTCATCCTAGCCTTGCTTTCAAGCTTGGTTCTTCTGACGGCAGTTGCGCAGTCTGTCTACAAAGAGCACTTTGAAAGTCTTATCAGGACTATAGTTCACGACTTTCCCAACCGACTCGACGGAGATAGGACTAGGACTCTTCGTAGCTGGCTGGAAACGCAGCTGCAAGGTCGTCAGCAAGACTACTATTTGGAATCAGATATCAGTCCATGGGACCGGACAGATAGACTCAAACGTGTGGTCAACTCAATCAACTCGGACGATAATGCTCGACATCTTCCTGAGCTTGAAAATCAACTGTACGAAGCAGAGAGGCAGCTCCACAGCTACCTTGTCCGCTACCTCAATGGTATGAGGGAACCAGGCCTTTCAATGGCCTTTGCGAATTACAAAGCTTTCGAATCCGTGTATCACTTCTTCTGCCTTCGGCAAAGGCTCACAGGGCTCCGCAGACCACCCAAGCTCTTTTGAAGCGTATCATTGAGGTTTTTCAGAGACCTACTTTGATTGAAATACATGTGACCCATTACTCCAGAAGACTGCAGCGTGTGCATTGGTCCTACCATACAGTACAATTGAGTGTTCAAAGCCTATTCAGAAGCCGTCCAAAAACGCCACACGAATACTGTATTCATCGATAGCTCGTGTCCTGTGACGAATAGTGGCCTTAGATAGGGAAAGTTGTGGGTAAAATGCATAGTTCTGTATTGTATGCGGCCATCGTCCGAGCCTAAGAGACGCCCCTTGGAGCAAGTCTGAAGGACGACTGCAAGGGACTGCAGCAGATACTATACTGTACAGTATCTGCTTCGGAATCTGAGTTGTGACACTGTACAGAACTGTATAAAGACGGTAGTACTGATCCTGGATCTGGCTACCTGTCCATCTCAACCGCCTCTTCTCAAACGATAGTCGCCATGAAGCCTTTCCCTACCCTACTTACACTATTTGGCTTGATCATCTTGGCGGCAGACGTATCCCCTTATAGGGAGCACTTCGAAAGCTTGAACAAGGTCTGGGTACTCGACTTCCCAAACCAACCCAACCAAGAGGGGGCCAGGATTTTGCGAGATTGGCTGGAGAAGTACATACCCAAATACCTGGAAGGCTACTCGTTGGACTCAGATATTGATCCATGGGAACGGCAGAAAAGAATTGAGCATGTGGTTGACTTGATCAGCTCGGACGATAATCTTCGACATCTTCCTGTTATTGAAAATCAACTGTACGAAACGGAGAGGCAGCTCCATGGCTGCCTTGTCCGTCTGCTCAGTGGCATCAAGGAAGCCCGTCTTGCCATGGCATTTGCTAACTATAAAGCGTTGGAGTCCGTATATTTTTTGTTCTGCCGTCGTCACAAAATCACGGGATTCTATAGACCACCTGCAGTAGGTTCCCTTGACTAAAGAGGAAATCCAGGTCGCCAGAGAACAATTGCAAGGGGACCCAAGTCCTGTTGTCCCGGTCAGACTGCCGGGTGAATCCTGTCAGAGAATACCCGTGGTATCATCAGTAGATAAGCAATGTACTGTCTATGAGCTACAGTAGCTTGAAAGCAAAACAGCCCGACAATACCATATGACTGTCGATTGGCGATTTGAGTCTCGGAACGGACGATGAGCCTCGGATCGGAACGGATGTGAAAGCAGACTTCCGTCCGAGCCGAAGAGGTGCCCCGTCGACCGAGTCTAAAGGACATTTACAAGAGAGGGGGAACTAAGTTACCTCTGATTCAAAGAGTCACAGGTTCCGTAGACAGTGTCACGAACCATGGGTTCAAGTGCTGGATCAAGCCAGCTCACCTCATTCCCCTCCCAGTTTGCTCCTTCTGTCTCAATCTTACATTTCCTCAACATTATTCCCTAGACCTTGTGATCCTTTACAAGTGAACAGAATCGGCATGGCAAGCCCTGACTTTGGGCAGTCCACGTCCGAGACGGTGGAGAAGGCGATTCAATCCCGTTGGTAGGATGGCAAGAACTTACCTCTAGGTTTCGGTCTGTGACTGTCTCAAGGAGAGGTTGGGAGAGAAGAAGCTGAATGATCAGTGTCCAAGGAAATGAGGTAAGGTGGGTAGGGTATAAAGGTGAACTAGCTCGGCCTTTCTGTTCTTGAGTGCTTGGGTGCCTTCCCGTGTGGGCTTTTCTCCTCTAGCCAGAATGAAGCTGATCTGGTTTCTCTCGGTCTTGATCGCCTCAGCTGTGACAGGAGCAGCGATGCGGCCTGGTTCCTCTGAACATCTGAGCGAGGAGTTTAGACGCATCCATCGCTGGAACTACTTCCGCTTCCCGGGAGCTCTTCGCCTCGAAAAGATGGAACAGCTACAGAATCACCTTGAAAGTTGGCTGGGCGCTTCGGCTGCTATGAGGGCAAACACGTATAATAGGGGGGACGTTGTTGACCAGTGGACGCGGTACGGTGTATACGAGCGTGCAGCAGGCATGCTCGAGTCGGCTCGCTCGCAAGCCGAGGCAAGAGACCTTGTCGAATCACTGGAAGGCCGAATGAGGCATGCCGAGTATCAGGTGTACAGCCTGCTTGCCAAGTACCGCAACCGTAGTCAGGTGGGCGTTCGAGAGCAACTCCGAATAGCATACGCTAACTTTTCGGCGCTGGAACATGTGTTTGCTACGTTCAGCCTGCGGCATGGTCTGCCAAGAAATCCGGTCTATCCCCCGTTGTTTTAACCGTGATTTCCTGTCTCATAGCCTATTTGCGTTGTCGAATGAATGTAAGGTGAATAAAAGTCCGTGTCATTACAGAGAAACAATGGTACAAATGCTGAAGGTAGTGTTGTACGGTGACTATGAAAATGGAGATAGAAACGAAGGAAAGAGCAGAAGGTTGGGTTCAGTGGGCCATTCGCTTGTGAGCGGCTTCAGACCTCTTTCCAAACTTGGCGACGGAGGAAGCGAGGGTGTCGATCATGGCCATGATCTTTTGGGCATCGACGTCGGTGCCGAGAGCCTTGATGAAGGGTTCACGGTCGTGCTTTACGATCTCAGCGCCGATGAGGGCAGCCTTGTCGAGGCGGCCAGCGTCCCACTCCTCGAGGAAGGCAGGGTAGAGACCCTTGGATGCGGTGTCGGCAATCTGGGTGATGTCACGACGACGACGGGTGAGGTCGGGCTTAAAGTCCTTGACGAGCTTTTGGAGCTGCATGCCAGCCTCGGTGGTTCCGTAGGCCTGTTCGACGCTGGTAACGGGCCATTGGGAGGCAAGGGCCTGGTGGAGGACGGCGAGACGAGCAAGATCAGCGATACTGGGCTCGCTGCCCTCGAGCTTGTTGATCAGGTCGAGGAACTCGGGAACTTGGCCGCGGTCGGTAGGCTCGCCGGGGATGACCTTGGTGATCTTGGAGAGGTTAGCCGGGTCGATGTTGGCATCGATCTTTCCATCGTTGAGTGGCGCATAGTGGAGCAGGTCCTGAGCCTGGTCAGGAGTAGCAGCCATGACACCGGCAGCGAGGCCAAGGGCGAGGAGGGAATAGACTCGCATTTTGTGAGTGTGTGTGTGTGTGATACGAGAGGGAGGAATAGACGACGTGAGTAGTAGCTTGACGATGGTCCACACATTGGGTTGTATTTATACATGTTTGCTTGTGGTGTCCCTGTCCGCTTTGGTACACCGTGGGAGGGACCGTGTCAAGGGGAAAGGGGGGACAAGGGGAACAAGGGGGCTGACATGTCATTGTGTTTGTTCACTCGGTTGCGGGACGTGGAAGGATGATCGGCATTGCATAGACAGATGGAGAAAAGGGCCGGTGCCGACGGTCTGAGCGGGCAAGTGGTCGAGCCAGCTCGGCAGCCGGACAGCTGGATGGGACGGACGACGAGGATGGGGATGAAGGTGCATGACGAGGAATGAATAGAGGGTTGACATGTCTGCCGCATTGGAGGACATGTCGGCTGCAGTGAGCGCGGTAAAGTACGCGTCTGCTCTCTGCCTGTCTCGTGTGCAGTTCTGATCTGAACTGTTCTGTTCTGGCGAGAGGGGCCTTTGGACTGCGCATTGGACTGAGCATGACAGGACGCGACTCTGCCTATGACGCTCAGCTTGCAGATGGGAATTTTCTCGCGCGAGACAGGCTGGCTTCGGAAGCGACGTGCCGAACAGGGAGCAGCAAGATGCCAAAAAAAGGAAAGGAGACGAGCGGACGGACGGACGGACCTCCACTGCACAGCGGCAGACAGCGAACAGACCACACGGACGCGTTGGCTCTGCTGCGACTCTCTCTAAACCCCGTCCTTGGCTGCGTGTGCTGAGCAGTGGCTGCATCTTCCCTTTGTACACACACCAACACCCACACCCCTTTCTTCTACCGTGCACCAACGTCGCCAGCGTCGTCGTCTCCTCCAGCCAGTCCTCGCTGAGAGAGAGGCGCATTCCATACCGTTCCTACCCAAGCGACTACAGCCACTCCCTACCACCATCTCTCCCTTCGCACTCTCACTCTCACCCTCACCCCCTTCCCATCGACATCATGGCCGAGTCGGGCAAAGATGCCAAGTTCTTCCAGCGCGGCAAGGCCCAGGAGCTCCGCTCTGAGCTCATGACCGACAAGAAGGACAAGGGCTGGGTCCGCAAAAAGACTGCGCTCAAAAAGATCATTGCCAATGCCACCATGGGCAACGACATGAGTCCCCTCTTTGGCGATATTGTCATGTGCATGAACATCCAGGTGCTCGAGATCAAAAAGATGGTCTACCTCTATCTCATCAACTATGGCCGATCCAGACCGGACCTCGTTCCCAACGCCATTCCTGGCTTCCTCTCCGACTGCAACGACCGAAACCCGCTCATCCGTGCTCTCGCCATTCGTACCATGTCCTACATTCACGTGCCCGCCGTCACCGCTGCCCTCATAGATCCACTCCGCCAGTCACTCAAGGACAGCGACCCATATGTGCGCAAGACTGCCGCCATCTGCGTCGCCAAACTTTACATGCACGACCGCCGCATTGTCGACAAGCAGGGCTTTATCGGAATGCTCCGTGACCTCCTGGCCGACTCCAACCCCACTGTGGTCGCCAACGCCGTTGCTGCGCTCGTCGAGATTTCGGAACGCAGCGAAAACATCCAACTCAAGCTCAACCTCACCATTGCCTCCAAACTCGTCAGCGCCCTCAACGAGTGCTCAGAGTGGGGCCAGACCTACATTCTGGAATCCCTCATGTTTTTCGTCCCTAACGACTTTGCCGACGCAGAGATCCTCGCGGAGCGAATCGCGGTTCGCCTCCAGCATTCCAACTCGGCTGTCGTACTTACCTCAACAAAGGTCATCCTGTACCTCATGAACTACATCGCCAGCTCTGAATTCAAGGAGAGCCTCTGCCGCAAGCTCAGTCCGCCACTCATCACCCTCCTCTCCTCTGGTCCTGAGGTACAGTACGTAGCACTCCGCAACATTCTCCTCGTCATTCAGCGTCGCCCACTCGTCCTCCAGAACGAGGTCAAGGTCTTTTTCTGCAAGTACAACGACCCAATCTACGTCAAGATGGCCAAGCTCGAGATCATTTACCGCCTTGCCAACCAGCGCAATGTCGAGCAGGTCCTTGCCGAGCTGCGCGAATACGCCTCCGAGGTCGATGTTGACTTTGCCCGCAAAGCCGTCCGCTCCATCGGCCGACTGGCGATCAAGATTGAACCGGCTGCCGACCGGTGTATCCAGGCCTTGCTGACTCTCATTCAGACCAAGGTCAACTACGTGGTGCAAGAGGCCATCGTGGTCATCAAGGATATTTTCCGCAAGTACCCGAACCGCTACGAGAGTATCATTGCCACGCTCTGTGAGAACCTCGACTCGCTCGATGAGCCCGAAGCCAAGGCGGCCATGATCTGGATCATTGGACAGTACGCCGACCGCATTGAGAACAGCGACGAGCTGCTCGAGGACTTTCTCTTCTCCTTCCTCGAAGAGCCCGTTGAAGTCCAACTCGCGCTTCTCACAGCCACAGTCAAGCTGTTCCTCAAGCGTCCTGCAGCTGGTGGTGAGCTGGTCCCCAAAGTCCTCAAGTGGGCCACGGAGGATGTGGACAACCCAGACTGCCGAGACCGCGGGTTCATGTATTGGCGTCTCCTCTCCACAGACCCTGAGACGGCGCGTGACATTGTGCTTGCGCCCAAGCCACCGATCAGTACTGAAACAGACCGTATGGACAGACAGCTGCTTGATCAGCTGCTCCTCCATGGCGCCAGTTTAGCCAGCATCTTTCATAGACAACCCCAAACCTTCATTCGTAACTCGAAGGCTCGCTACATTCCAGACTCACCGGCCCTCGATGAAACAGCACGTCGATACGCATCCACTCATCTGTACACCAAACCCATTCCTCGTGGCCCTGTTCTCCCACCACAACAACAATCCGAACCGGAACCTTCCCCGTCTCCCTCCATCCCAGCTCCAACACCACCAGCTCCCTCACTTGAGACCGAGCCGGCTGCCGCAGCTGCAGACCCGGCTCCCGCTGACGAACAGAGCGAGCGCGCAGGCGATGGTGACCCCTACGCCATGCTCGGCGATGACTTTGGCGCCGGAGGCGGGTACGCGGCAGACAACCCGAAACCGCGCAGTGACATCGACGACCTTCTATCCTAACGCTAATGTCATGCCATGTTGTAAATTCCTGCAATGTGTGATTGGACTGGTTCTATGCTACGTGTGCGGGTACTAGCGCATACTCGCCGCGGATGCGGCCACCTCTAATGTTTTGCCACATGGACCAGCGGCGCGGGGCTGGTCGTTCTTCTTCCAGCGACGACGCTGGCTGTGCGTGTCCGAAACCCTCTAGTGGGACCTCGTAGAGCGCCGTGTAGTCTACGCCGAGTGCGCGGCCGTGAGACCAAAAGTCGCGGCAGTTGGTCACAAAGCCCTGGTCGAACGGGTTGGCCGCCTTGCCGGCCCGTTTCAGTCCTTCGCCCGCTTTGCCTCGCGTGTAAAGGTCCAATCCAACAATGCTCAGTACCCAGGAGCACACTCCTCCTGCACGGCTTCGTTGTTGCGGGCGGCGAGAGCGCGGGCACTCGTCCTCCCCGCCGTCGTGCAGAGCTGCTAAACTGTCAGCCGCGGCTCGCGAGTGCATGGCGATAAAGTTTTGCTGACCAGAGTAGCTCTGGCCACCCTTGCCACCCATGTAGCCATATCGTCCCAGATTGCTCACTTCGAGCGTTGTCATCTGCCGGCAGATCTGCCAGACTTGTGCGACTAGCAACACGATCGTCCATGTCAGCTGCAATGCTGCCCACGTTGCTACACCAAAGAGGAACGGGTCGAACGTAGTGGCCGTGCAGAGGATCGCAAATGGCAGGTGGCATGTCTCGAATGAAGCATCTGGGAGCGGGTCGTACGGCGGTGCATTTGTGGCAAAGTCTTGAAAGCCAGGACAGAATGTCAGTTTGGATCGTACCATGTCCAGTTGTAGCTTCCGGGAGCAGTCGACAAACTTACAAGCGAATGTCAGATAGACAAAGATGAGAATACCAACGACGAGTGAGGCAACAAAGACGATGAATTGACGGTGGTTGTTGACACCGATACAATTGGCAACCCACGGGCAGTGGTGGTCGTGACGCCCGACACAGCGGCGGCAGAGCTTGCAATGCTTGCTGCGGAGTGGCTTTTTCGCCATGCAGCTGATGCAAAGCGTCTGTCCATTGAGACGCCCTTGGGATGCAAGCTCCTGAACAATCTCACGACGCTGAAGCACCGTCTGAGGCAGCTTGGAATAGCCAGGTTCGAGCGTCGACGCACGGAAGAGATTCCAGGTGCAAAGGATAAAGCTGAGGGCAAAGGCTAGGTTCAAGGAGGCGTAGCCGGGCGTGTCTGTGCGATGGTTAAAGATAAGGGGTTAGAGAACAAGTATCAGTTGTGCTGATGAATGCAAAAGGAAACACTTACTGGATGCAATCTTAACAGCCCACTCCCAGCCGACCCAGGCAATGCTTCCACTGACGATGGCCAAGAAGTAGTTGGATCTTTGCATCGAGCTCCACTCCATGGGGTCTAGAACGACTCTAGTGACCACGTGGTGCATGCCAAAGAACTCGGCGATCGCTAGTGGAATGGCCGAGTACCAAGGCAGAGTGGCCATGGTGGCAAAGATCAAGCCGAGGGCAATGAAAGGAACGATCATGGTGACAATCTTGGCGCGACGGTCCGTGGTGCCACCAAAGGTGCGTGACTTTTTGCGACCGTCCTCCTCGAATCCGACATCACCAAGGGCCTTGTGGTAAGCAGCAATCGACTTGAGCTCGACAGCCATGTCACGGGGTGTCTTGCCGGACGCTTCCTTTGCCCATAGGTCACTCTTGGCTTCGGCAAGGAGGCGGATGCAGAGGCGGTTTCCCTTGACGACGGCCCAGTGCATGGCAGTGAGGCCTGCACCGTCCTTTTTATGCACATCTGCGCCGTGATTGAGCAGAATTTCGACCGAGATGGCATCTCCCTGATACGCTGCCCACATGAGGGCGGTATGGCCTTGCGAGTCTGTCGAGTCAATACCCTCGGCGGTAGCCAGGGCATGATGCTGAAGGAGAAAGACGAGTGGCATGACTGCACTCGAGTGGGTGGTAAGGTGAAGCGCATTGAAGCCCTGGGCATCTGTGATAGTTGGGTCGGCGCCACGCTCGATGAGTAGCTCGAGGACATATGTGTGCCCATTACGAGCGGCCCATTGAAGTGGACTGGCTACAAGCTCGCCACCGAGAGCATCAACCTCGGCACCCTGATCGAGAAGGTAGCGGCATGTCGGGAGCTGGGCGTTGATGGAAGCCCAATGGAGAGGAGTGATGCCTTCTGCGTCACGGTCATTGACGCCGGCTTGCCGCGATTCGATGAGCTGGACTACGGTCGCCAAGTCGCCACGCTGAGCGGCAGCATGGATGGTGACGGGAATCCCATTCTGTTCGTTAGCGGGATCGGATGTTGACTTGGCGTCGGTGAGGCCAGTAGCAGCAGCAGCGTTGGGTGTCGAATCTGCGGATTGGAGCGAGACAGTTGCAGGTGGAGCTACTGAGGCTGACGCAGGAGTCCCAGGCGCCGCACCAGATGAAGACGGCATCGTCTATGCTCTGTCCCGAGAGCGACGTTAGGTTTGGTTAAGAAGTGTGAGAGTGTCTGTGATTGAAATGGTAGTAAGAGGTGACGAGGGTGAAAGGAGATGTGTTGTTGTCACCATCAGCCGCAGCCGCAGCGGCAACGGCTCAGCTGCTACCGGAACCCTTCCGTGCCCTTCTCGGCAAGCTCAGGAAAGGAAGGGGCTCAGGTCAGAGGTGATTGCTGCATCAAGTGTGGCCGTGCAAGACGTGCGTGCAGTGCAGCTGGCTCGTGTGTGTGTGTGTGATTTTCCAACAAGCCCTGTCGCGTTCCCTTGGCTGCTGGCCCTGCCTTTCTTTTTACCTTTCCTTGGCAGCCGGCAGCACAGTGGGCCAAAGCGGCTCGGCACGGCACGGCCACAGCTAATACAGTATGCGAGGTCGGGGCTGGCAACCGCATCAGCTGCAGCTCAGCCCTCCACACGTCCGCGTTCCCATTTTCCCGGCCGAATCAATCATCCCACCCATGTCAGCGTGGGGAAGCGAGCTGCAAACATCATGCTGTCAAGCCACGCAGATACTGCACTTACATACTTTACCCATTCCTCAAGCGCAAGGGCAGAGAACATGGTCAGACGAGGCCGGACCCATCCTCCTAATTCACCGTTACCGTTGCCGACAGCAAACAAGAATCGTCCGATGCCTGCACTCCCGCCCTTCCTGACATCATTCCCCGTCCCCGTATTCGCCGGTCTGAATGCCCCACACTTCCTTCCCGTCTCCCCCGCACCGTCGGCTGCAAACCACATCAGCTGGCAAATGGCACCTGCCAACTGGCGTGGGGATGCAAGATGCTCTCTTTCCTCTGTGCCGAGGTCCATCTTGCCCCTCACTTAAAACCAAGCACATGTAACACGTGCGCGAGCAACTTCTTGTCCATCACCACCTCAAAATGTCCTCCTCTCCCGATTCAGAGACTGTCACCAAGAAGGATCGCACAGCTGGGGCTCTCGATACCGAAACAGCCTCCAAGATCTCTTCGGAGCCTCGACATGCCGCCATAGGCTCCGGTGTCCCGGGAGGCGACGCCAGCTTTCTCAAAAGCAAATCTCACGTCTTTGACTCGTTCCTCGAGATGATCAAAGACCGAAGGGCCCTGCTCATCACCTTTTTTGCTTCCATCGGCGGCTTTCTCTTTGGCTATGACCAAGGCGTCGTATCAAACATCCTCGTCCTGGAATCCTTTGGCGCCACTTTCCCTCGAGTCTACTCTGACGCCGACTTCAAAGGCTGGACCGTCTCCTCCCTCCTCCTTGCCGCCTGGTTTGGCTCCCTAGTCGTATCCTATCCGACTGACAAGATCGGTCGAAAGCGGACTATTTCTCTTTCTTGCATCGTTTTCACAATCGGCTCCGCTCTTCAGGCAGGCGCCATCTCTAGTGGCATGCTGATTGCAGGTCGTGTCATTGCCGGCGTTGCTGTTGGAGCACTCACGGCCGTGGTTCCACTTCTCCTTGCTGAGCTTGCACCCAGCCACATTCGAGGTGGATTAGTTGCGATTCAACAGCTGAGTATTACCCTTGGTAAGTCTTGTTCCTGATCTGCTGCAGTAACTTGAACTTGAACTTGGAAGCATGGAAGCTCATCGTGCTCCTCACCTCAGGCATCCTGGTCTCTTACTGGCTTGCGTTTGGAACAAGCTACATCGGTGGCCACGACTGTGCTCCTGGTCAGATAAAATCTGGCCCGCCCGAGAGACCAGGTGGAGCAGCAACCTTCGATCCTTACCTCGATGTGCCAGAAGGAGGCTGTACTGGACAGAGCGATGCTTCATGGAGGGTGAGTCTGCGGCTGCCAAGCCAGTATTGCTTGCTTACTGACAAAATGTATTCTCGCCTCATCAACGCTGAAAATAGGTCCCTCTCGCGTTTCAAATAGTTCCTGCTTTGATTCTGGGCTTTGGTACCGAATGGGTACTTCCCTTTTCTCCCAGATGGGTGCGTGACACACGTTCAGGAGCCATTTGATAGTCAAAGTGCTGATACCTTCTCCTTTCTGCCATGCAGCTGGTGGACCAGGGACGCACAGAAGAAGCTCTCAATGTCCTTGCTCATCTCCGCAATCTTGACGCTTCTACGCCTTCAGTCCGTAAAGAATGGCTTGACGTTCGGGCTGCCGCCAGTTACGGTAAAGAGGTTTGGCAGGCAAAGCAACAGAGCATCTACGACCAACATGGACGCTCAGGTTTGAAAAGCTGGCTGCTCGTCAAGACGGCCAAGTACACTGAGCTAGTCACTGTGCGTGCCAACTTCAAGCGGGTCTTCATCGGCAGCGCCATCATGTGAGTAGTCTGGCCTCAATGACTCAAGCGACTAGAGCAAAGCTGACTCAGGTTTTGCGACCGTTTCTAGGTTCTTTCAGCAGTTCATCGGCTGTAATGCGTGAGTAGACGTTTTGGCCAAGCTAGTCATAAGCTTTCAGATTTCTGACCAGCCTTTCGACTTGCAGCATTATCTACTATGCGTAAGTCTTCCAGACTGGCACAGGCAGGAAAGCCTTCTGATTGAGCCATGTTTCTTTCTAGTCCGACAATCTTCTCCCAGCTGGGCATGTCAGGTACTACCAACAGCATTCTGGCAACGGGCGTGTACGGCGTAAGTTACTCTGCTTCTGTCCTTCTTTGACAAGGAACCTCACTGACCGCTGTTATGCGGATTAGATTGTAAACACTGTTTCAACGCTTCCGGCCGTGTTCTTCGTCGACGTTGTTGGACGACGTCCTCTCCTCATGCTTGGCGCTATCGGTACCATGTCCTCCCTTTTGATTGTTGGTGGTCTTGTGGCGGGATACGGCGACACGTTGGGCGATGCCAAGCATGCTGGAAAAGCTGCAATTGCTTTCATCTGTGAGTACAACTTCTTGTCCCCTTAGCGATGACATCGGACGATGCTGAAAGTCCGATGTCGACCTCGTTTCAACACAGATATCTATGATGTCTTCTTCTCTTTCAGTTGGGCACCGATCGGTTGGATCTATCCAAGCGAAATCTTCCCGCTCCGTGTCCGCGCTCCAGCAATCTCGATTACGACGAGCTCGACGTGGATGTCCAACTTTATAGTCGGTCAAGGTCAGTTCTGCGCAGACGGCAAGCACGTACTGTCTATACTGTATACTGACTTCGACACCGTTTCTCAGTCACACCATCTATGATTGACAACCTTGGCTTTGGCACTTACATCTTCTACGCTGCCTTTGCACTCGTCGCTCTTATCTTTGTCTTCTTCTTCGTACCGGAGACTCGAGGTCGTAAGCTCGAGGAAATGTCCGTCGTTTTCGGAGCTAAGGCAGACGAAGCAAAAGAGGAAGTGACACGCCTTGAGGCTATCCTTACCGAGCTGCAAGTCGAGGATGGATCGAGGCTTGACTGATTCTTGTAAATGATTGAATTTGTAGTACAGACTCAAACATCGAGGGCAATGACTGGTTCGTGTTAAATCGAGATTGTAGCAAGAGTCATCGCGATCGCTGTCTTGTGATTGCCTTTTTTACCTTGGGCGGCCCGAGGCAATGGTGCAAACACAGATATGAGAGGGCCTAGTTGGAATTCTTTGTACATTTTCCTGGGTCCATCACAGTGCCAAACTTGTATCGGCAGGAATATCCAGCCGGGCAGGCGCTTTTGAACACCACTGCTGACTCATCCCAAGACGAGGGGCAGCAGCCGGAGAGGAGGTCCGTACCAGCGCAACCGCTAATGAACATCTCGCTACTATAACCTTCAGTTTGACAGAGAGTGCCAGCATCCATATATCGCTTTCCGCCGGTCGTGGACAGCCTCTCTGTCTCCCAGAACTTGCCGCCGTAGAAACGCGTATTGAGCCAGTCGAATATATTGATCTTTGCGCCTTTTACCTGCTTGCAGGTTCCCAGTATGGTATCGTTAAACTCGAAGGCGCGGCAGGTGTAGTCTTTCGGACAAGGGCTCAGGAAAACAGTCGGAACTTTCCCATCTTTACTCCCATCACGGGGGACGCAACCTGAGAGGAGCGAAGTACCCGCGCAGCCACCGATAGTGGTCGTCAAGTCGCCGTACCCGAGTTTTTTGCAGAGATCCCAGCTCACGGTGAACCTGTAATCGCCTGGCACGGGATGTCTTTTTGCCGTCCAGAAGTTGCCATTGAAGTATTGCTTTTCGATTTCTTTGAAATTAGAGTCACCGTGACCATGTACGAAAGCGCTGAAGATCACGGCCGTGGCCAAGAGCATGACGAAAGCTGTGACCTGGATCATCGGGACAGTAAGGGCTACTGTTACAGGTACCGTGGAATTTGGCTCGTGGAATTTAAGTACGAACGGGGATGTCGGAAGCAAAACGGGAATGCTGGGCATTTGATTTTTGCCCTTTTTATGCTTTTGATGAGGCTTCACCTCTCGCCTCTCTTCGTAGGACCGCCAGCGCATGCCCAAGTGCTCGGGGCTGGCAGCCGACACCGTTGTTTCTCAACCAGACATTGGGCGTTGGAAAATGTGCACGGCAGTTGCATTCAATTTCAATTCCCCTGTCCCTGAAAAAGGCTGTTGGCTACAGCCGGATGAGAGGAGCCTTTGGGGTTAACATTCCCTCGATGATAATGGACCGAGAATCAGGAATATGGCTGTATTCCGTAGTACAGACGCTAATAGCAAGGAATATGACCGGTTTGGGTGGGATCGCATCCGAGAGAGAGTCATATCAATCGTGGACAAGACTTTGCGTATGCCTTCGCTGCCTTGAGCACCTTGAGCTAATGGTGCAGCAGAGATGCAGAGATTTTAATTGGCATTCTGCGTGCACTTTCCACGATCCTTATGGTGACTGGTTTGGTAGCGGCAGGAATATCCAGTTGGGCAGGCGCTTGTGAATACTACCGCTGGTTTCGTGCCCTCGGTTGTTCTGCAGCCAGCGAGTAGATCAGTACCAGCGCATCCGCCAAGGTATTGATAGCTATCGTAACCTTCGGCTTGACAAAGAGAGCTAGCATCCAGATATTCCTTTCCACCTGTTGTGTGCTTTCTCTCCTCCTCCCAGAACTTGCCGCCGTACCACCGTGTGTTGCGATCTTCAAACTCATCGTAAGGAGTGCCACCAATATGCATGCATTGGCCGCGGTTCCAGCCGTACGGAAGCGAGCGACACGTATGGCCTTTTGGGCAGGGGCTCAGGAACACAGTGGGAACTTTCCCATCTCGTTTCCCAGAGTATGGGACGCAGCCTGAGAGGAGGGAAGTGCCCGCACAGGCGCTCAAGGACTTGAGCTTGTCGTACCCCAGTTTTTCACAGAGGTCGAAGGCCGCATAGTATCTCAAGTCACCTGGCACGGATTGTCTCTTGCCTGTCCAGAACTTGCCGTTAAAGTACTCCTTGTCAGTGTCTTTGAAAACATTGTCCAAGTAATCGTCGCCATGAGCGGAAATGCTGAGGATGACGACAATGGCTGAGAGTGTGATGAAAGTGGTGACTTTAACCATCGAGACAGTAGCGGGCACTGTAATCGGTCCCGTGACTGGCTGGAATCTGACTTGTTGGAAGCAAGAAAGGGAATGATAGACGTTTGTCCTTGCTTTTTGAACGTTTTCGCTGAGGCTGTACATCTCGCCTACTTCTCTCCGCCAGCGTACATCCAAGTGCTCGGGGCTGGCAGCCGACACCGTTGTGTCAACCAGGCGTTGGGCGTTGTTACATGTATACAGTACAAGAAAATGAGCACAGCGGTTGCCCTAAATTTATTTTCACTGTTCCTGGCCAGGGCTGTTACAGTAGTTTCAGCGGGATGGAAAGAGCCTTTGTGTGCAATGCAATATTCCCAGCCAAAACTCCCTCAACGATAATCAACCGAGAATCAGGAATAGCTAACAGGACATGGACTAAGGTAGACTGTGGGAACCGTCTCCCCATCTTGTGCTCCACAGCTGGGCAGAAGCTTGCGACCTCAAAGAGTCCATCAAAAATCTCAGAGACCTCAATCGGTTTCAAGGCTTGCTTGTTTCAAACTCCGCGGAAGCCTTGAACAGTACTGTACAGTATGAACGCTCAGCCCAACATCTTACAACTCAGAAACGCCTCTCATGAAGTGGCATGTGGACAAGGCATTTGGTTGGCTTACCCCTTTGGCTAGCCTAAATAATGTAGCCTCAAGCCTTTTGTGGGGATGATACTGTACTTGCCAACAAATCCAGATGCGTTGCGGCCAGAGAGGATCTCGCATCGTTGAAAGTTGGTATCCAAGTTTAGACCAACAATGGGACAGGGATAGTGTGTAATTGGCGGACGACCTCCTTGGCAATGTTGACTGAAGGATTATCACTGGTCATGTTGAGGAAATTGCCCACCAAGCTTTGCAGAGATAGGGAGGCGCCACTGTATTGAGGACTCGGCTGAAAATACGAACTTGAGCATCAGTGGTGATCTCAGGGTGAGTATGAACTGCAACTTGAAGCCTCTTGAAGAACTCTTCCGCAGTGCCACTCCTTGCGACTGACCAGGCTCTTGAGGACCTTCCTAGTCGAACATGGACGTACTGGCCTGGACAATCAATTACAGGTTGAAGATGCTCCTCGCTCAAGGCAGGTGTGTAGTAGTCGTAGGCATCACCAAGCAGAGACGTTGCTTCTCTGACTGTCCTTACCTGTCGGCACATGACAATCAAGCCGAACAGGAGGCGGACAACAAAAGAGTTGCAAAGCTTCTGAGATTGCTCAGCGTCCACATGTCCCTCACAGGACGCTGCTTTAGTGTCGTAGTAGTCCTCAAGCTCTTCAAGTGAAGGAAGCGGCTCAAATCCAGAAGGCTGGCATGGGACCCTGTCATGGCAAAATGAAGCTTTGCTTCCTGCAAAGTTCTGTTACAGGGCTGCGCGTTAGGCCAACGACCAGGGCTAGATGTTGCAGAGAAAAGGAGATACTTCCTTTCACCAGCTCTTGTTTAAATCATTTCAAAGATCAAGACCAGGATTTGTGTCTCTTCGTATTGAGTGGCTGGAGGCCAATACAGTCACGCGCGGATGTTGATACAATTCGATGCGTAGCAGGGACACGCGTGCTCAGCCCCGAGGGCAACGGAACGCCAACGCCAACGCCCACTCCAACAAAATGAGCAGAACACACTACGCAACAGGTGTAGAGTGATTGGCCTCGGGGCTTCGCTCGTTCACGGTGGCGATATTGAATACTGTGACCTCTGAGAAAGACTCACGCGGGATGCATTCAGGAAGTGCACGGAGGGAAAGGAACTGCAACTTGAATTAAAGACACCTCAATCACAAGCTCGGGACTGACTGCAATAGAGCCAGACATGCTTCGACGATGGAAAGACAGACAACGAGTGTCAGAGCTTTCCAGGTGCTTGCACCATCTTCAGGGAAAGATCAAGCTGCAGGCGCTAGGTTCGGAGGGAAGAACTACTTTGGATTCTTTGTGCAAGACCCGTTGGACACTGACAGAGGCACCTCCCAACGACAGGAGTACCCAGATGGGCAGGTGCTTTTGAAGACGACCGGCATTCCTTTGACGTTAAAGCAGCCAGAGAGAAGCTTGGTACCTCCGCATGCACTCAGGTAATATAATCCTTCGAAACCTTCTTCCTTACAGACCGTAGAGGCATCCATGTAAGATTTTCCTTGAGTTGTTGGCAGCCTCTCCAACTCCTAGAACTTGTCGCCAAACCACTGTGCGTTGTAGAAATCGAATGGTTTTACACTGTCGGGGTCATTTGGGGCGCACCATCCTTGCCTGTAGACTACCGAAGACAAAGAGTTTACCTTTTTTTCGGGCTGTGTAAAGGAAACGTAGCTCCACTCCTTCGGACAGGGACTAAAGAAAACAGTTGGGTTTTGTCCAACCGTAGAAGAAGAAATGCATCCTGAAAGAAGCTTGCCATTGGAACAAGTGCTGATGTAATGGGTTGGGTCATATCCCATTGATCTGCAAACATTGTCGAGATTAGAGAACCTCAAGCCATCGGGCACGATAGTTGCCGTCTGAGTGAAGAATTTTCCGTCAAAGTATTTGCTGTTGACTTGGTCGAATGTCGGGCGCTAGGATTGCCCAAGCCCTCGACCATGTTGGCTTGAGCAGTTCCCACCATCGTGATGAGTAAGATCATATGGTAAACAGCGAGGAAGAGAAAGATTCGTACCATCCTGACGGAAGAACAGGCAGAATATTCAGTGACAAGGTGAGATGGACTTTGAGGGAGCTAGAGAGACTTGTTAGAAGCGAAGAGCCTGGCTAACTCTGCACCTGCCCTCTACTGTATATATAAGATTCGAAAGTGGCCTAGTCTGTGCCTCGTGCTGCTTTGTACAGTATATACAGTACATTCGTGCCGAAATGGATCATCGTTGACAAGTAACGGATGTCTGCACATTGCAGCTTGCAACACGGATGTAAACCCGTGGCCCCGAGGGTATCGGAGGCGTCAACACTTGGCCTCGAGCAGACGGGAAATATGTGCGTATCGCCCCGAGCGTACTACAGACGCCAACACTTGGCCCCGAGGGTACTACAGGTGCCTATACCCATGCCGGTGCTAAGGCAATACGAATTAAAGTGCACTGCCACCAGAGAGGAGTTAAAGGCCTTGAAGCACTGCGCCGAAATTTCAGTGTTTGGGCAGGGAACGTCTCTCGCACAACCAGCACCAGCTGACAATGCAAATGACAAAGGATGACTTTGCATTGCCACAAGAATCCGCTGTGAACACGTTTGTGGTCCAATCGTTCTCTAGTGTTTCCTTTGCGAATCTTCTTGCTACAAGGAATCAGCTTCCCCATAGAGCCAGATAGTGCCTATTGTCTAAGCACAATTGAACAGAGAGCGAGCATGAGGGAGAGAATGACAAAGACATCTTGTTTACCTCTATTTGTATGCCTTGATGCCGAGTCATGGGGACCAAAAATTCATCTGAACTTCTCGGAGCAGCGGCACTCAGGCTTTGCACCACCACTTGACCCAGCAACCATTCTCACGGAGAGGTCCCCAATGACACCAGGCTTCTCTCCACTGGCGTTTCTTCATACGGACGAGGCAGGTGCACTTTCGCAACACTACGCTTCAAAAGATGCTCCACATCCTGACCCAACTTACAACATCGAGCCTCACCTTCTCCATCATGCCGAGAACTTCTACGACATGTCTCGATTCCTTGATTCTGACTATTGCCGCTTCCTCGACGTCAAGGTGATCTTGTCAACAAGAAGGCCCACGTTGGACAAGGCAATGCCTGTCATTTGGGATGACAAGATTGGCAAATGGGCACAGCATTGACATCCGGATCTCCTGCTGACTTCTGTTCATTGGAACATGACTAAAAGCCGATTCTTTACACATCTCTCTCGCAAGCTTCTACAGTACGCAATCTTCATCCATCAGACTGCTAGTCAAGTCATTCACGATGAAGAAGCAGAAAAGATTCTGGCAAAGATTGAAGAAATTTTGGAGCTTCACTACATATCAGGAGACGTTAAACTGTTTGGGAACCTCAGTCAGAATCAAGCAATTGATTATTACGATCGATTTGGTCCAAGTTCCATCAAAAATCTGGCAAAGAGGGTTCGGAATGGCTTGTCACGGACGACTGGAGTCCTTGCCTGCCTGGACTCTTACTCCAAGCCAGCCGTATCCAGATTGGGAGCAGAAATCGAATGGTAATGGAGACACAGCTGATGAGACCAGACGAAGGAATGCTAGATCACCATCAAGAGATCAACATCGATGGTGAAATGTCCCTCCGCTGCCATCACCCTCCATTTGGTCAAGCTGACGAGGACGTCCTCGAGAGACTTGTCTTGGCAAGTAGCCTCGTGCGATTAGAGTGGACGCGCGACATGAGGAGTGCGCACCACCGTCGCCGCCCAGAGGAAGCGCCTTCGTCAATGCGGGCAAGCGCCTCGCTGACTGGCTCGCGGTTGAGTGTGGACCGCGTCTCTCCCGAGAGCGGTGGCAGTGGAGGTAGTGAGCTTAACGGCGCAGGCGCAGCTCGGGGTGCCTCGACGTCATTGTTGAGCGTGGCTGGGGACGACATGAGCAGCCACGCGCCGGGCTTGCGCCCAGGTGAACCTTTGTTTGCTGAAGAAGACGTGTCAGGTGCTTGGAAAGGATGGGTCGAAATACAAGCTTATAAAGGATCGGCTTGACAAAGTCCCCAACAGAAACGTCCTTACTATGGAAACATACAACTGCCTGTTGTAGATCTGCAGGCTTGGTGTTGACAGTGACCATCTGCTCGTGGCTGGTTCAGGGCTTGCAAGACGATGATCCCGAGCACCGTCGGAATGCTGTAGCATCTTATTGTGAGGTTTATGTTTGTTTCAGCTACAATCTTCTTCCCCTTCCGTTTGCATATGCTTGGTGTGACTATGCTTATTTGGGCCCATCATAACATTGTGGGAAAGAATCACTTCCGAAAATGATACAGCAGAATGGTGAGACCACTCGAGACGAGCCATCATTTGGTTGGAGTTTGACACACATTTGAGGAGGTTAAGAGGAGGTTTGAGGCGGATAGGTCAAGGAATGTGCCAAGTCGTTGTGGTGTCCTCGGGTGTTGTCTTCTAGGTGGCGAAGGGGACAACAGCAGATTTGGAGCAAGGCAGGGATATACTGTACTGTAGCGTCAGTGGCCTCCATATGCGCCCATCTGGCCTTCACACATCTTCTTGCCACAAGCGACAACCAAAATGGCAAGACAAAGAGTCATTATTCTCACAGCTCAACTAAATTGGCATTTTATATGAAAAGAAACATCGAGTGTATTGGTCGCAGGAAGATGAGAGGGAACACTGTGTAAAGACTTGGGAGGGGATGAACCTTGGGTTGACTGTCTGGCATCGGCGTAGACAGCGAGGAACATGATCGCTGGCGTGAAGGCATGCTGTAAATACCGGAGAACAAGAAACACCTCAATTTGTCAATGCGCCTGCAGAAGCCAGTACACTATGCTGAGCAAAACCTACCATTGGGGAAAAAGGGCATCAGTTCCTGGTGCAGTAGCCAAACCATCCGACCCTATCCGTGTTCCAGCGACAGGAGTATCCATCGGGACAATCGGTGAGGAAAGCAACAGCGTCGTGATTTGCGCCTGCGGGCGTGCAGCCTGAGAGGAGTTGAGTACTGATGCATCCGCCTATATAATCTACGAGATCGTACTGTATCCCTCATTGCTGCAAAGCACGCCAGCTTCGAGGTACTTCTTGCCATTTGGTAAATGTGACCTTGGATACGTCCAGAAACTGCTCTTAAAGTACGTCGCTTCGACGCGAGCAAACATTTCATCTCCTCGACTGACTTGCACAAACGTGCTGAGAAGAACGCCAAGAGTAGCTTTGGCGACGGAGAAGGCGATTTGAACCATAATGACTTGAGAGGCAATCGGCGACAGATTCCGATTGACTGTTGGGTGCGGGAGGAGTGGAGGAATGTCGAGGCCTGAAGGAAGCTTGAACAATTGAAGGAGAAAGGGGAAGGACCTGACTGCTGCCCTTTGTATAGGTCTTGGCAGCCTCCTTCGAGTCTGTATCTTCCGAGGAAAGGAGGGGGGTGAGGGGGGGGGGGGGGGGGGGGGGGGGGGGGGGGGGGGGAAAGA
>JAOCZO010000033.1:0-95800 GCA_026413255.1 Fereydounia khargensis
ATCTGCGAAGTTAAGCACGATATCGCCTAGTCAGTACTGCGGTGGGGGACCACGCGGGAATCCTAGGTGCTGCAGTTTCTCTTTTTGCTCTGATTGTAGGATGCAATGACTTCCCACTGATCGGCTGTGCTTGATGTTTCGCAATGAACGAAGGTCCCCGTCGTTTCTTTTGGGGAGGATCATTCTAACACTAGTAAGGGGGAGATGTTTCTGACTGGCGTTCTAGGCTAGTAGTGGATAGACAATGCGGTTAGATGAAGAATTGTATAGGCATCTGGTATCGGCCCTGTTTTGTGTCAATCTCAAGTCGTGGGCTTGGTACAGTATGGCAAAAGAGTCAAGAGCTGTTGCGAGTGTCGGTGGTAGCGACTGCAAGTGACATGTGCGGCGTGTTCGGCTCCGAGATGAGCAGAGAGGAAAAAGGCTGAGCACTCGACTGTGCAGCGCTGCGTTCCAAAAAATCTGACTTTCTCGTCATCTTCGCGCCGAGCCCAACACATTCAATCGACTTGATTCTCACCACCACCACCACCTTATCCAATCGTTCCCTCCGCCGGCCATGTCAGAGACACCAGCAGCTGCGGCCACAGGGTCGAGCCAGCCTGCTCCCGGCAAGTCTACGCCACAACAGACTCCGGTATCATCCGCACCTGCCACACCCAAGGCCCAGCCCAAGGAGAAGGCACCCAAGGAGCCAGGGCAAAAGTCGGCCAAGGAGCTCAAGGCCGAGAGGCGAGCTGCCAAGATTGCTCAACGAGCTGATGCCAAAGGTCCAGGCGCAGGAGCGGGCGCTCCCGAAGGCAGCGCACAGGCAGGAGGCTCTTCGGAAAGGCCACAGAGTCGGGGCCAACAAGGTGGTGACGACGGTGCCGCGAGAAGGGGTCCGTCTCAGCAGCAGCAGCAGCACAAGGGACAGACTGGATCCAAGCAACAACAACAGCAGCAGCAGCAGCAGCAGCAGCAGCACCAGCAGCAGCAACAACAACAGCAGCAGAACGTGATTGCCGCGGCAGCCTTCCCCGAATCTCAAACTGCCACCTCGACCATCGGCGGCGTCTCCCTGTTCGGCAACGTCACTCAGCCACGACCCGCTGCACTTCAGACACAGTCGATCGTCTCGTCCACGTACAAGTCCAACATCCACCCTTCGATCATGCGTCTATGTGCCCAACTGTCCGAGTACAAGCTCATGGGCGCTGATACCCGTGCCATGGCGCTTTTGCAAGCCATGGCCGACGTCGTGCGTGACTACAAGACACCACAGGGCGAGGCGCTTAACCGTGACCTGCTCAAGACCGTGTCACAGCAAGTAGGGCATCTCGTCGAAGCACGAGCCATGGGCACTTCGACGGGCGTTGCTGTGCGCTACCTCAAGTACGAGATCAGTCTGTGCAGCGCCGACACGACTGAAGAAGAGGCCAAGGAGCACGTGTTGGAACGCATCGACCACTTTATTCGAGACCGAATTGTCTACGCCGGCAAGATAATCAGGGCACAGGCAGGCTCCAAGATCCGTGATGGTGACGTGGTCATGACGTTTGCTCGTTCCTCTCTGGTTGAGGGAACGCTGCTCGCTGCGCACCGCCAGGGAATCCGTTTCAGCGTGATCGTGGTCGACTCGCGCCCGCTTCTGGAAGGGCGTGCGCTCCTGTCTGTCCTTCTTTCTGCGGGCATCCCTTGCACGTACGGCTTGATCTCTTCGCTGGGGACTCTGATGCCTCGGGCGACGCTGCTGCTTCTGGGCACAGCTGCGCTTCTTGCCAACGGCGCGCTTTACTCGCGTGCGGGCACGGCGACATGTGCCATGATGGCCAAGGAGAAGGGCATCCCGGTCATTGTCTGCTGCGAGACGTACAAGTTTAGCGAGCGAGTGCAGCTGGACAGCTTTGTGCAGAACGAGGCTGGCAACCCACAAGACCTGCTCGCGCCACGTGAGGGCGAGGAGCTGCTCTCGGTCGCCGAGTGGAAGGCGAATCGCAACCTGAGCATCGTCAACCTTCTGTATGACGTGACGCCACCGCGCTACGTGAGTGCCGTCGCGTCCGAGGTGGGTCTCAGTGGTCCTGAGAGTGTTGGTGTCATTCTGCGAGACTATAAGAGTGTCTTGTATGGCGTGTGAAGAATGCCGCTGTACCATACCATACCGGCACTGTACCTTTTTTCCTTTTCAATCCAATCGAGTCCAAATCGAAGAAAAGGCCTCCCTCGGTTTGCATTTTCGCGTGTGCCCTTCCCCTCCACCTTTGGTGTAGAGTTTCTTTCTAGTAATCCACCATCGCGCTACGTTACGATGCAAACGCTTCTCCGTGCTTCATTGCCACACATTGCGCAGTGCGGATTCACACGTGCCGCCGTGGTCGCAGGTACGCCCGAGGTGTCGGAGATGACGCTGAGCGCCTTGTTTCCGGGTCAAGACAAGGCGGAGACATCGCTCCCACGGCGCCTGTTTCGGTTCTGGGACGAGACGCACGCTCCGTCCGCGCGAGCTGAGACGTTTGATGGGGCAGTGGCCAAGCTTGAAGAACGACTAGCGCACAGCTGGGATGTTCGTCACCATCTTTTGCCCGTAAGTCCTATGCAGAGTTTCACGTATGATCTGGCCTGGAGAGGGGGCTGACTCGGTGTGGATTCCCAGGCTCTGGCCATGGAACACTTCCTCTCTCGTTCGGCCAGCCTCGCAGATACCGTTCTCCCCCACGAGCCATGGTACGAGCCCCGCGCCCGTCTCTCGGCCGCTTATCTCGCCGCTGAACTTCACGCCGCAAGCGGTCACTCGGAAAGCCTGCAACACTCCACAGACGTCCTCCGCCGCATGGCTTCCTCACACCCGCTCGCAGACACACGCAAGCTCGCTTCAGACACTGGCGAGTGGATCAAATGGGGTGGCCGTGGATGGCTAGGCACGTTCCGTTCTCTAGGTCTCTAGTTCAACTTACACGCACCAGGAACGTCCCGCGTACAGGCTTGTGGTCACTCATACGCAGCACCTCGACGCTCTCGTACGCCTGCTGCGTCACTACCCCTGCATCGCTCTTGTCGGCCCACAGGATTCGGTCCGTCCAGCTCGGCACACGCTGCTTCTCACTCGTATCGTACTGATCCGTGCCCTTGTCAAACTTGTACGTAGGCGCAAACTTGATCTCGCCCTCCTCAAAGTCATCAAACAGACTCCCACTCGTACGGAGCGACTCGAGCTGGTCGTAACGGTACAGCAACGAGTACTGCCGCTTGTGGATCAGCCGTTGTACCTCTGACCGTGCGAGATCTACGCGGAAGTTGAGGTCACCAAAGTGGAACACAACACTGCGCAGAGAACAGCGACCCAATGTTTAGTGATACAGCTTTTACAAAAAGGGTCACAGGGCTACACTTACTCGTGGTCTCGGATCGAGTGCTCAATCACCTCCTCTTCCGTTGGCTTCCACGCCGCGGTCATTTCATCCCCACTGGAGCTGGTGTTGGCCTCTTGAGCTGCTCGGCCATCGACAGGCTTGGGCCGTGATTCACTGTATCGGCGACGAGCTTCCTTCTCCTGCTCGTTCTCGCTGTCCGAGTCCCCATCCTGAGCGCCAGCGGGTGCGCCTTCGTCTTTCTCGTCAATGACAATATCTGTGCTTATCGTATCAAACTTGCCGTCACCCGCATCTGTCTGTGCTGAGGATGATGCGATCGGAAGCTTGAACCGCAATCGCCTGTAGATCTCGCTCCAGTCCCAACAGCGCCTCTCCATCGCCTGTAGCCCCTCGTAGGCTGACAGATGGGCATTCACCAAGCAGAGCGACCGATCGCCTAGCTGCATTCGGACCGCAACTGCTCCCTTGTTTGCGACAAAGCCACCGAGACCAACTCCGACGCTGGCAGTAGCCAAGCCTGTGATGGACGTGGCAAGCTGCACGCGGGCAAAGACAATGACCAGTAAACCAACTAGCTGCTTGGACGCGATCTTTGTGTACTCGTCAGCACGACGGCCAAGTGCCTGCGTAGTGGCTGTAGTCCAGGCCTCTTCGCGTGCCGGAGAATAGTACAGATAGGCACCACTCGAGGTATCGACTTCCTGAAAACCTAGCGCGATAATGTCTGGATCCTCCTCGACACGGATCCACCTCTTGAGTCCTACGAGCGAGGCTGGATCCTCTGGTGGCCACTGGCCATTGACATTGAAGCTGCCAATGCTGATGCGCAGCTCGCCCTCGCCTGGTGAAGGAGGTCGAGGGCGATCTTCGTCGGGCAGGATGGCACTTTGGGAGAAGCGAGAAAAGATCGGGGTCTCGAGCTGGCGCTGCTGCTCGACTGCCTGGACAAGCGGTGCGTCGTTTGTGTATGCCGAGAGCCAGCGATGCGAAGTGGCGAGTGAAAAGTTGTTCTCCTTGGCTATACGAAGCAGATCTCGCAACACGGAGAGAAAGTCACTGAGACCTTGAGTGTCTGTAGTTGTAGCGGATGCTGACTTGAGTCCCGAGCGGAAGGTGAACGACAGTCCGGGATCTGAGGGAGGGCTGGAAGCTTGGATGCTGTCAAGCACAGTCTGGATTGAGGGCGGGCTAGCGGGAGCCTGTTGACCTAGACTGATCTCGAGACCGGGCAGGATAGGGATGCATTTGAGCAGAGCGGCAGTGTTGGGATCCTTGTTGCGCGGCTTGAGAACGAGGATGCATGCTTCTTCTACGTTGCTGCTCACGTTCGAGACAATGACAAAGATGCGACGTGGGTTGGATGTGCTGGTAGGTGAGGAACGAGTGGCATCCGAGGGAAGTTCTGTTGCGTCCAATGCAATCTTGAGATGCTCGTCCGTTGTGAGAACCGTGGACGCCAGCAGATACATGTCGGCGAGGCCCGCCATTATGCAAGCTCAGCTATTGGACAGTACCCGACGCAACAATAAAGGTTCGAAAGGCGCTGGCCTCGACGGCAGAGAGAACTGAATCTTCGGGCAGAGATAGCGGCGTGGGAGTGCTCAATGTATCGTGTGTGTGATTGTATCAAAGGTACTGAAGAAGGTTTGCCAAGATGGAGGGGGACAACTTTGCTCCAGTCACGAGTCAGTCGCCCAGAATTGGAAACAGGGGTCAGTACAGTCCAGCCCAGTCAATAGGGTTAGCGAGCAACCTGTGACGATCCAGGACAACCTACCCGCATGTGGAGGGCTACCTTTCTTCGGGCGTCGCTTGGCCAGAACGCGGCTGGCAGGCTGCTCATGCGCGTGCAGATGGCAGGTGATGGCCAGGCGGAGGCCCAAAAAAAAAGATGCCGAATCGCTCGACTCAACCCGACTCGACTCGGGGCACGTTTCAGAAGCGCACTTGTAGTAGACCGCCGCCGGGATCAGAGCAACCTTTGTCGAGCTTTTTCCCATTGACGGCACGGTACCGAACACGGACCAACTTCCTTCTCTTCTTCTTGACCTGACCACATCACATTATCACTGAACCTAGACTCAGCATCCATCCTGGCTTCGTCCCAACAAAAAGTCACGGACGGAAAGCGATCGTAGCCAGCGAGCACCCCGTTAGCAAGTCCCAACAGCACCAGCCATGATCCGGTAGCTCTCCTCTTCAAACCCTAGTCCACTTCGGCGCATCGTCTCCGAGCTCAAGATGCGCGATCCCATCTACCCGAATCTGGGACACCAAGGCCTTCGTCTCCCTCATCACCACCTCTCGCCCCAACAGAATCACGCGCCACCACCAACACCCGCCGCTGCCGCTGCCCCATATGTAGCTCCAACAATCGTGACAGGGACGGGCGTTGGCTCGAGCTACAAGGAGCTCAAAGAAGCCTGGATCGCCAACCAGTCTGGCAGTTCAATCTTCCGAATTAATTTGTTCGGACTGACCATGGTCTCAACCTTCATCTTGTGGGCAGCTTTTCGGTCCCGCAAACTTCGCTTTGCACCGCCCGAGGAATTGCGCCATCCCAGTTCGATACCAAACCCAGCTCTTCGTGCTCTGCTAGCCGGGATTGCACCAATATCCGACTGGATGCTCGAGTTCTTTCTGCTCGTCTTTCCAGCAATATGCGCCAACACTGTGCTTTCAGGCCGGCTTGTGTTGGTCAACCTTACCATTCTTCTCCTTTCGGCATTTGTCTACTATGCTGCAGCAGAACCTTTGCCATCTAACCGTGCCACCAGCGACAAAGGCAAAGCGAAGGAAAGCGGCTCGAACTCAGCAACAAAGAGGCGACATTGGTCCAAGCGCTCATCGGATGATGACGACGAAGACGATGAACCTCTTGACATAGACCATCGTTTGGCTGCGGCCTCCATGGCTGATCCGCCCATCCGTGTCTCCGTCGACTCTGCTGCTGATGCAGCCCATGCCGCTGCCGCACCACCTACCATGTACAGCTGGCCCGATTCCAGTCCGGACTCTGACACTGCCTCGTACCCGCCAACATCGTCGAGGAACTCGATTGCGTCTGAAGGGGGAACGGGTCCGGCAGGTCCATCCAGCGCGACAACTTCACCCATATCACCTCTTGCGCGAAACCTGATCGATCCTCTGAGATCTGTGACTGGCACTCCGACCCCCCCGGCTCCTAATACCCAGGACAATAAGACATTATTTGTCCGTCCACAGCCGTTCCTCACTGTCTACCGCTCTCACATGATGCTCCTCACCGTGATTTGCATCCTTGCGGTCGACTTTCCTGCCTTTCCACGCGATTTCTCAAAGTGTGAAACGTGGGGCACAAGCTTAGTACGTATCCGTCCGTCGCTCATCATGCTAGAGCCAACAATGTTGACTTCGCTTTGTTTTTGCAGATGGACATGGGAGTCGGCTCCTTCGTCTTTTCCCTTGGTATCGTCTCGGCGCTTCCCTTCCTTCGCTCTCCTCGCAATCGCTTCAACTCTTTGCGTGGCCAGCTCATGCGGGATGTGCGCCGGAGCCTGCCTCTCATCCTTCTGGGCAGTGTCCGAGTCATGATGGTCAAAGGAGTAGAATATCCAGAGCATGTTAGCGAATATGGCGCGCACTGGAACTTCTTCTTCACGCTGGCTCTGCTCCCTTTCGCCGCCACTTTGTCTCGGCCACTGTGTCGCTTCGTACGTTTCAGCACGTTGGGGCTCGTCCTCTCCTTGTTGCACCAGCTTTTGTTGCTCAAGACCGAGCTCCTGGGTTGGGCCATCGCGGATCTGCCGAGTCGCGCGGGTGAATCTCTGTTGACGCAGAACAAAGAAGGCCTTACCAGTTTGCCAGGCTATCTTGCCATCTTTCTGCTCGGCCTCGATGCCGGACACTACGTCCTACCACTGGATCCCTACTTTGCCTACCGAAAGCTCAGACGAAGGCGAGCCAAGCCGAAAACCGCCAAGCTGGCCATGGTGCTCGCTAGTTTTGCAGTTATCTGGTGGGCTGCATACGCAGCATTGGGCGTCGGGGGTTTGCAAACTAGCCGTCGACTGGTAGGTTCATCGGTTGGTTGTTAGAGATGAACTGCTTTACTGACTCGACTCTGGTTCACAGGCGAATCTGCCCTACGTGATATGGGTGGCAGCATTCAACACTTCTTTCCTGTTGGGCTACGTGCTCGTCTATTTGGTTTTCCAGACACCGGCGCCTGCCCTGTTGGACCACATGAATCGGCACTCTCTAGCCGTCTTTCTCATCGTACGTGCATCCTGTGCCCATGTTGTTTTCTTGACCAAACTTGCCTCTGACTGAAGAAACCAGGCCAATCTCCTCACTGGACTGGTCAATGTGTCCATCGAGACGATGTACACGCGCGATGCAGTTGCACTCTTCGTACTAACAGCCTATACGGCAGCGTGTTGCGGATCAGCGACACTCTTTACACAAAAGGGATGGAGGCTAAAACTGTAGATTCGGGGTTCATGTTGGAGCAATATCATCACCGACCAGCAGCGATGAGGGTCTGACAAAAGTCAAATCAAGCTTAAGGAGAGAGGTCGAGCGCCGAGTCTGCCTCGACTGCGATTCTTCCCAGTCAAACGAGAGTGGATGGGTCAAGATCCAGGGTCCGAGCTCAAAGTGGGATCAGGTTCTAGGACGCTCGCTATCCAGCGGCGCCGTGTTGTAACCAGGTCCAGGTCCAGCTCCCTGAGGAGTCTCGCGGTAGCGGCCCGCCTCGGGATTCTGGGCGTACGGGTTGAGCTCCGGGATCTGGGCATATGGGTTGGGCCGAGGGTATTGGCCGTATGGGTCGACCTGCGGATTCTGACCGTAGGGGCTCACCTGCGGGTTCTGGAGGTAAGGATTGTTGTAGTTGGGCGGTGGGTAGCCAGAGTAGGCAGGAGGGGGGTAGGGGTATCGCGGGGGATAGTAGCCGGCCTGAATAGGATATGGGTACGGGTAAGGGTAAGGGTACGGGTAAGGGTACACGGTCTGAGTGTCGCCCGAGTTTTGCTCTTTACCACTCTCCTCATTCTTGTGGTGGTCGTCGAATTTGTTGATAAAGTATCCGTTGGCTGCGCCTCCAGCGACGGTGGCGACGGAGCCACCGATGGCGAGAGAGGCGATGCTGGCAAGGAGACCGTGCGCGGGTGCCGGAGCCGGGCTGGGATTGGGATTGGGATTGGGGTTGGGGTTGGGGTTGGGGCTCGGGACCGGCGCAGACAGGGTGAGGGAAGTGAGTGCGAGAGCCACGGGGATCAGGTGACGAGACGGCATCTGTGCAGGAAGACTGAAGTGTTAGATTGTGATGGTGGATTCTAAGGAAAGCGGGACTCACTGTGCTTGACTGAGGTGCTATGACTCGGCGGGAGAAAGCATGGGAGGGTTCGCTCTGGGATCCCAGCGCTTAAGTACACCACAGACCTGTGCATGTCGTCATCCGTCACCGGGGCAGCAGATACACAACAAGGTCAATAAGAACGTGACGCTCCGAGCCGTGAGGTCGGATATCAAGCCACCCTCGCTTTCCGCTCCGAGATACTGTACTGTACTGCAGGGCACGCTTCAAAGCCACCTCGGCACATAGTCTCGGACCGGACTCGACAAGGTCCGTCCAGCCAGAGCCCGCCCTGCCGTATCGCTTCAGGTCGATGTCACTCCATCATGTGGTCAATCGATAGTAACTCGCTGTAGCTCACCAACGCTGGTTTGCAAAAGCAACAAAAACAAAGGAAAACGAACTGCAGCACCTAGGATTCCCGCGTGGTCCCCCACCGCAGTACTGACTAGGCGATATCGTGCTTAACTTCGCAGATCGGACGGGATGCGGTGCTTTCACGGTTCTATGGCCGCAGATGCACCGCAAAGCAATGGTTGCTACTCATAGAGCTTCCGAACATCCAAAAGTTGTTAAGAGATGAACGCAAAAAGAATGAACTGCAGCACCTAGGATTCCCGCGTGGTCCCCCACCGCAGTACTGACTAGGCGATACCGTGCTTAACTTCGCAGATCGGACGGGATGCGGTGCTTTCACGGTTCTATGGCCGCAGATATCAAGCCCGACTCCGCGTTCAACCAAGACACGGACGCATACGTGAAATCATGCCAATGTGTTGCGAAGGCTGCCTAGGCATGACTGATTCAGAAAAGAGGTCCATGCAGTATGGGACAGGTAAAAAGTTCAGTCGGCACTGGGTCAGACTAGACGCCCGTTCCACCACCACGACCTGCGTCGCTGCCTACGCCGTAGCCTGTGCCTGCTCCACTCTCATAACCAGAACCACCAGCACCATAGCCAGCGGTCCCAGCACCCGTGCCAGTGCCATAACCAACGCCGGTACCGTAGCCAGCGGTAGATTCGAGACCAGCCCCACGACCAGCGCCAGCACCAGCACCATATCCTCCACCAGCACCGGTGCCGGCACCGTAGCCAGTTCCCGCTCCATATCCAGTGCCAGCACCAGCGCCGTAGCCATATCCAGTTGCACCGCCCGCACCCGCGCCGTAGCCCGCGCCGGCTCCATATCCCGCGCCAGCACCGTAGCCAGCACCAGAACCAGCACCAGCACCGTAGCCAGCACCAGCTCCGGCTCCATAGGGGTTGGGTGCGCCGTATCCAGGTTGGTATCCTGGCTGGGCGCCGCCATAGCCACCGTAGCCGGGTGCGCCACCGTAGGGCGAGGCAGCGTAAGGAGAGTTGCCATAGGGCGAGGCACCATAGGGAGAAGCACCGTAAGGGGAGGCACCGTAAGGAGAAGCAACGTAAGGCGAAGCCCCATAGGGAGGGTAACCGTAGGGGGAAGCACCGTAAGGCGAGGCGTAGCCGTAGGGTGGGGGATAGGCGCCGGCAGGGTAGCCAGCAGCAGCCTGGCCACCTTGGTTGGACTGGCCGCTGCCTCGCTTTCCACCCTCTCCGCTGCCCTCCTTCTCCTCGCCGTGGTCGGCGAACTTGTTCATAAAGTAGCCGTTTGCAGCGCCGCCTGCGATACCTGCAACCGATCCGCCAATGGCCAAGGCGGCTGTGTTGCCCAGAAAACTACTTCCACCTCCACCGCCGCCGCCGCCACCACCGTAACCGCCACCACCACCGTAGCCACCGCCCCCTTCACGGCTGTGATAGTGGGTGTGGTAATGAACACCGGGGGTCGGGATGGCCAAGACGATTGTCGACCAAGCTAAGGCCACAAAAAGGTAGTTTCGTGAGAGCATCTGAGATAAGAGTGTCAGTTTGCCATGGGTGTGAGCAAAAGAGGAGCATGACAAACTCACGATGGAGGAAAGATGACTTGATTGAAACGAAAGGCGAGAGGTCCTGCCTCTGAGTTTGTAGAAAGGAGCGTGCGGTAGATTACTAGGAGCAAATCGGTATTATACGAGTACAGATGATAGGAGAGCGTGGCGGTAGAGAGGGCCTTGACGGTTGCTCGAGTTGAGTGTCGCTTTATAGACCAAGTATGTGGGTGTGTGTAGGGTCTGAAGAAGCGTGAGTTCTCGGCTCGGAGGTGGTGGTTGCGTCCGTTGCGTCCGATCCGAGGCTGGTGCACGTCGGACGTGGCTGAAAGGGCATCTCGGACCGGAGGATGAAGTGTGCCGGGATCGGATAGATGGTATGAATAATCACGCGGCAAGGACGGCTGCACAAGCGTCTCGGATGCCGCGTTCGATTGCAAGGAGGGCGAAAGAATCCTCCGGTGCCTGTGGCACTGAAGAGTTGGACAGGAGAGGAGCAGGAAGGTCGAGACTGAGGAAGAGTTGGGGAAGGTCGAGTTTGCGGGCTAGTCGTTGGGACATCGGGGCTGCGACATGGGCCGAGGTGCGGAAGAGGGAGGTGGCAGTGGGAGGGCGTGTCATGGCAACGGCCCACTCGATGGCCGTCGCGCCTTGAATGGCATTATTTGTTGCCGGTGCTTGATCCGAGGCTGCGGCTGCGGCTGCGTGCTGAACCAAGGAGGGGGGAGCGGGACCACACCAGACAGAGAGCGAGTCGCGGAGCTTGACGATTTGGGTGGCAAAGTGCGGGTATGCATGGTGCGGGATGGTGATCAGATGGCTGCGAACGGGCAGCGGAGATGGAGATGCTTCGCTCATGGTGCTATCTCGGAGCGGAGGTAAGGATGAGAGAGCGAGTGTGTGTGTGTGTGAATGGGAAGGAAGAATGCGCAGTCCAGTTAGCGAGAGAGTGACACTTTGTTTGACAGCCGAGACGACGGATCCGCACTGCACACTGCAGACCTCCACGCGTCATCCGTCATCGGCTCCGAAAAAGAGGGGCTGGCATCCTGTCACGTGGTGGTCTGTCCGTGGTACAGTAAATCGGTTGCGGCCGGGATTTTTTTGATTTCGATTGGGCGAAGAAAGAGTGTCCGTCTGTCAGTCAGCGCAGATTCGCAGGTTCGCCTTCTTCTGCAACACCAACTCGACTTTGGCCCATCGTACCGTCTCGTCTCGTCTGGTATCGCCTCGCACCGCACCGCACCATGGCGACTCTTGCGCCATCTCGCACTGCTCTCCGCGCCCTGCGCTCGCTTGCTCAGGCACAGGCACAGGCACAGGCACAGGCAACTCGTCCCGCCCTGCTCCACGCGAGTGCCTGTGTTCGTGAGGCGTCACCCTCCTCCTCCTCTTCCACTTCCTCTGCCGCTGCTCCTTCCGCCGCCAACAGCTATGTGCCCGTCCGACTGCGTCCACGAACCAAGCCCTCTTCTCCCTCGTACTACTCTGGCCGCCCTGTGTACATCGACAACCTGCTCGACCTTGAGGACCTCCTTCGCGTCACCACCCGCCTTCTCACCCAAGCGCACGCCATTGCCCCTAACTCGGACCCACCTATCAGCGGACAGGGCAACCTCTGGCTCTCTATCGACGGCCTGCGCTCTGTGATTGGCACTAACCTCAAGACAGCCCAGTACCGCCAGCTCATTAGCCGACTCAACCTCCTCGCACGTTACCGTATCCTGGTGCGTGACCACCTGCCAGACTTTACTAGGTTTGAGGCCACCATCACCCGCTACATGACCGAGGCAGCTCGAGCGCGCGAGATGGATGCCAAGCGTGCTGCCTCTGAGAAGGGCGTCATCGACGACCTCGGTCGCGCCTACGCCCGTGGACGAAGGAAGGAAAGCTCGGCCCGTGTCTGGCTTATCCCCACCAAGGAGAACCAGACATCAGAGATGCTCATCAACAACCAGAGCCTCCCTGCTTTCTTCA
Organism: Fereydounia khargensis; assembly: GCA_026413255.1. Classification (NCBI taxonomy): domain Eukaryota; kingdom Fungi; phylum Basidiomycota; class Ustilaginomycetes; order Urocystidales; family Fereydouniaceae; genus Fereydounia; species Fereydounia khargensis. The sequence goes on from JAOCZO010000033.1 coordinate 12,562, forward strand.
CCCGTACCGCATACCGCGAGGCTGTCAACTGGCCATTCAAGCTCACAGGAACGCTGGGCGCCTACAACGTCTTTGCACTCACCCGAGGCGGAGGCTCATCCGGCCAGGCTGGTGCCATTGCACACGCCATCGCCAACGCCCTCGTCGCCATGGTCGCCCACTCGTCTCCCCCCGAGTCGGCTGACAAGGCCAAGGCCAAGGTCAGGTCCATTCTGTCAAAGGGTAAGCATCCTTTTCCTCCTTTCCTCATCCCTCTGCCCATTCACATTCACATTTCTTCCTCTTGTCTTTGCCCCACCATCAGACGGCATCCTCAAGCGCGACCCGCGTATGGTCGAGAGGAAGAAGACCGGTCTCGCAAAGGCCAGGAAGGCTTACACGTACGTACAGTATCTACCCTCTACCCAATCAATCCTCAGCCCTGGGCACCTTCCCTCTCCTACTCGTTCGTTGACGCGACTGACCCTTCTCCTCTTGTTTTGTCAGCTGGGTCAAGCGTTAAGGCCCGACCCCCCTTCTTTCGGCCGTGTTGTATCTTACCGTATCTACTTTGCCGCAATCCAAAACAACATCCTGCTGCGGCACACATTCACATCCATGCAGACACACAACCAGCGCAAACCGAGAGAACCTTTGCGATTGCAACAGACGAATCGGAGTGTGGCCCATGGCGACGAGAAAACAAGAGCTCGCGTGTACGACAGGTATGACAGGAAAAGGGGCAGGGAACCGGAAACTGGAAGCGCACGAGGGGACAAGCCTTTCTTTTTTTTTTTTTTTTTTTTTTTTTTGGTCGGTGGGATGTCTTGTTAATACTGTACTCGATGAGAAGAGCAGGTCGCCGATCAACGCGCGTCCGAGAAAGAGTGAAGATGAGTGGGTCAAAGAGAGAGTGTGGTTCCGGACCATCTATGCAAGCGAGTGCAGAGAGAATGAGAGAGAGAGAGAAACGAGAAAGGGGATGGGTGGAATGCAACGAATGGAGGGGGGCAGATCAGTAGGCGCGTCAACACGTCTCTAGCGCTTCACAAGTCGCCCATCTGATGGTCCTGCTGTTGTTCGGTCGAATGAGTCTGGTCCACAGACCTCTCTGGGTTTTGCATGAACAAGCTTAGCGACGAGTTTGCCTCGTTCTTGACCAGCGATGAGGGCGGAGCTGAACTCGGCGAGGCGAATGCTTGCTGGCTACCCTGTTCGCCACCAGTCGCAGGCCGTGAGGGCGAGTCACCTGTCAGGTGATGCTGCTGCTGCGTCAACGCCATGCCACCGAATGAGCTGCTCACTGGCCCGCTGACCTCAGAGTTGCCCGTCGACCGTGACAGGGGGCCGGACGCCATCCGCGTTCGTGTCGCGCCAGACCACTTGCGCGCAATCGGCGCCTGCATACCCGTAATGTGGCTCGGATCCGCACCAGAGTGCATCGAGAACTCGCTCTCTGACGCCGAAGAGCTGTACGGCTGATCGCCACCGCTCAGCCACGTGTAGTGCGAGTCAGAAATGCTGCTGCTAATGCTGTCATCCCGACGACGCCCTTGCTGGAACTGGGCAAGGTGACCCGCCTGGAACGGCAGCGGTGGTCGCTGAAACGTTTGCCCCGAAGCACTTGTGGCTGAGCCTACACCGGCTCCTCCGGCGCCTGCAGCGAAAGAATTCGCGTTTACAGTCGCAGCGTTGGGATTTTGACCCAAGCCGGGCATGATACCGCTGTCCACCATCGCTTGATCACGGAAATGCTTGATTGTCTCGTAGATCCGTGCGACGTTATCCAGACCCTCAGCAACCTTTTCTGCGGCCTGGACCTTGGCCTTGACAAACGTTGGTGGCAAGCGTCCTTCGAGCAGATTCTGCACGCGTGTCGACATGCTCATGGCAACACTCTGGATGCTGTGGATCATTTCTTCTGCGAGATCTTCTCCGATCAAGTCATCCAGCCTAGCCAAAAGCTGGCGGAAGATGATACCGTCACCTCGGAGAATCAGATCGCATAATGCCGACTCGCTACGCATCGCCTCTTGGTTCGTCTGGCTGAGTGAGCTCCAAAATGCCGTCAATCTTCGATCAAAAGCCACCAGATCAGGGCCATGGAAGATCGTCTGGAGCAGATCCTGGCACATGGCCTCATAGTCGCGCCACGCTGCCTTTCCAGCAGGGGAAAGATTGCTGGACCCCGCTGGATTCAGGGTCGATTCACTGTCATCCAGTACTGGCCAGTCTGGAAACTCGCTGCAATGGCGCCGGACTGGTACCGCGCTCTGAGGTCGACTGCTGACCGTGGATCCATGAAACGAGTTGGGACTGTTCGTCTGGGAAGCCTGCGAAGACCGTTCACCTTCACGGCTCGAAAGACCAAATCCAGAAGCCAACGAGGCTGCAGAGAGGGTCGATGGCATGCCGGCAGGAACCAAAGAGCCAGAGGCAGACGAGGCCATCGAGCTACTAGGTACCGACTCGCGGTTGGGGAAGCTGACCGTATGACGACGCGGCATGCCTGATGAGGCCGCGGAGGATGCTGTGGCCATTGGAGGAGCCTCCTGACCCGTCACAGCGCTGTTGAGCGTTGCAAAGGCAGATGCAGCTATTCTCTCGCCAGCAGATTCATGGGTTCCGCCCGAAACACTGCTCGACGGCACGAAAGCCAACGACTTGTCATCTTGATCGATCTGAGCATAGTCTGCGCGGTAGGCCTTGGCCAGATCGTCGTCGCCAAGCGTGTTTGCACGGGAGCGGGTCTCGCTCATGTACTCGGCGCTCATCCCGGCGCTCAGCTGGAGTCTTCCCGCCTTTTCGTCGTCCAAAAGTTGTTTGACCTTGATCGCCTCGCGCTCGTTGGAGGTGCCGAAGCCACAATAGTGGAAGCGCGTCTTGCCACGACCGCCAAGACGGCGTTGCGCCACGTCCGGGAATTGTCCGCGAAGCACCTTGCCGAACGAGGCAGCCTGGAGAGGCTCGATGCCGTGCTCCTCACAGGCACGCCGGTACGACTCATGCAAGATGGTTCGTGGAATCGAAATTTGGATCGACGGCTTAAGCGTGTAGTTGCAACTCAGCCTGAAAACAACAAACATTGCCGATGTGCCTCAGTCAGCCACCTTGCATTATGCCTCAAAGCTTGCAAGTGTCATCATTCACTCACCAGATCCTGGCCCATTTGTCTCGATAGAATTCCGCATTTTTCTTGGTGTTGGCCGTCTTGTACAGAGTCGAGATTTGATTCAGCATGGCATCAATATCGCTGGTCGAAATGTCGACAGGCGGCAATGTGCCGTATGCGTGGGCAACCATGCCCCTGCTCGATGATCCATAAGGCATGGCGTATCCCGACGATTGAGGATACGACAATTGAGCCCCTGTGACATCGTAGTATTGCTGGGGCCGGTTCGGGCTGTTGGACTCTGAAGAAGACGTGTCGTAGGCGAATGTGTTGCTCGTCGGGTAGCCCATCGTCTCGGCGCTGCCATAGCCTCCTTGAGCGGACGTTGGCATGCCGACGAAAGCAGAGCGATGAGCGGAAGCCGTTGAGCTGGACATCGAAGAATGATGCCAGGCACTCGACGATGCAGCAGACGCAAGCGAACCACCACCAAGACCAGTGCCTGTGTCGTCAGTGAGACCACTGTCGGCAGCGTCAAAGTAACCGAACCGAACGGCACTCGGCATGGACGACGTCGACGATGAGGATGCATACATGCTCTGAGGCATCGCGACGGGCGACTGGCCGGCCCTATCGACCTGGTCCCTGGAAAAGGCTGACTGTCGAGGCGTGGTAGCGTTCGAGCCAGACAGGAAAGCACCATGGGAGGTGACTGAGCTTGGCTGAAGTGACTGCAGATGCTCGGGCCGATGAAGGGACGAGTATCGAACGTCGGTCGATGAATAGGCGTGAGCATCCATTCTGGCTTGGTCAACAACTGCAGGGGAGCCGATAGGTGTCTTGTTATCGTAGCTGATCGAAGAGCGGTGAGTGTGGTCAGGAGGTCCCTGGAAAGGTGGCAGCGACATGAAGGCTCGGTAGGGAGCCCTGATGCCTAGGCAGTCAAAAAATGGCCAACGGAGAATGTCACAGGACGAGATAGGAACTCAGTCTCTAAAAACTGGGTCGAAGCGAAAGACTGAAGGGAATCGCCCGTAAGAATCCAGGCTGCTGAGCCAGGTCAGGACAGCGCCGGGCAAAGGGCTGAATGTATGCGTTTGTGAGCGAGGCCAGGTCGTGACAACAGTCGAGATGGGATGACAAGCAGTCAACGGATATATATTCGGTCGCGGGCGTCTGTCGGGTCTGAGGATGAATGCTGGCGCCCAGGCGGGTTACGGTGCGAAGGTTGGGAAAATGTCCGGTAGAAGGCCAGAAGAGGCGATCTTGACAGGAGAAAGATCAGAAGATAACGAAGTCAAAAAGAGTTATGTGTCTGACTCCATGTAAAGGAAGAGAGGGGGGAGAGATGAAGGGGTAAAAAACGAGAGAGTCAGCACCATATATGTCACGGTTCGAAAGGGTGGCAAGGGGTTGATGAAGACGGAACGGAAAAGAGGTGCAGAGTGCAAAAGAAAGAGCCAGATTGAGAGTCGATTGAAGGAGAGAGACAAAGTCTGGGGGGCGGAAGCGGGCGAGGAGGACACCACCCAGATGAAGTCCCCCTGGATATTGGGCTGGGCAAGGGCGCAGCACGGCGGAAGACTGACTGTCACGCGGAGGCGACGGCTGAGGCGACGGCGGCGGCGGCAGAGGAGTCAGGGGAGAAGGGAAGGGGAAGAAGGCAGGGAACAATGCTGGTGCTGGACTGCGCAAGCGCATATGCCGTCCGTGTGCCTGATTGTGGCGGCCAGGTTGCTGGGCAATGGTCCGTGGAGAAAGTGAGAGAGGGGGGCAGGCTTTGGGGGAGTGCACTCACCTGCGGCGTCGTATGGGTAGGTCGAGGAGCGCCAACTCATCGTCCTTGCGCCCCGCCTCGGCGAGGGGAGAAAGAATAGCTTGCAATAAAGTAAACCGCAGAGGAAGAGGTAGCGGCTCGATTGGTCGACAGTAGGGCGCTGCACGGGTTCTGCCCTGATCTGCTCCAGGGGCGGCACGGCCTGTGATTGATTCCTTGGAATGTGGACAAGCGAGGGATGGGAAAGAAAAGGCGAAAGGCGGCTGGGGGATGCTTGCTGAATGCGGGAGCAGACGGCGTAGCGTAAGCAGGCGGAAGAGAGATTGAGGCAATCAGCGACAATAAGACTGACCCAGTTCGAGGCGGCGGCGGCGGTTAAGGTCGAGGCTGGGCGGCTATGTGCTGCAAAAGGCGAGCAGAGGTATGAGAAGACAGTGACGGGGGCGCCAACAATGCGACTGAGGCTCAGAGCGAGAATGCAAAATTGAGGATGAGGATGAGAATGAGAGCAAGAGTGAGGATGAGGATCAGAGATGAGGAAGAGAGGGAAGAGAGAAAGAGAAAGGCAGAATGGAAATGAGAACGAGGGCGGAACGGAAGGGTCAGAGCACGATGGCCCCGGAAGGATCGGCGTAGGCGTCGTCTTTTCTCGACAACGGGGGGGGGGATGAGCTGCGTCAGGAGAGCAACAGCAGCAGCAGCGGCGATGGCGGCGGAGGCGGCGGAGAGGAGCCAACTGGTGATGGGAGCATGTGGGTCGGGTCTTCCTACGGCTTACGGGTCAATTGATGTGACAGGGTGCATTGCTGCTGAGCGGGTGAGCCGGTGAGCTGGTGAGCTTGCGAGCTGGTTGACTGGAAGGCTGCTACGGCTGAATGAAGGAGGAAGAATGGGAGTGTCGAGGGCTGAGCCCGAGCGACATCCACAAACGTTCAGCTGAACAACAGTACATGAACATGAGCTCTACACTACATCACACACGGACAACACCCAGGCGCTTTTGGCTGACAGACAGGACAGGACAGGACAGGACAGGGAAGCCAGGCAGAGGGGCAGACTGGAGCGCAGGCGGGCGTGGGCGAAGCAAAGGCACAAAGGCAAAGAAAGGCAAGCAAGCAAGCAAGCAAGCAAGCAAAGCAAAGCGTGAGGGCAAGAGAGAAGACTAAGACTGAGGCTAAGGCTGTGGGAGGCCGCGGCGGCGGCGGCGGGGTGCAGTAAGCCACGCTACATTTGCGCTTGGAGGAGGAGGAGCAGCAGCATCAGCAGCAGCAGCAGCAGCAGCAGCATCAAGAGCAACGGGTAACCCGAGCCCTGGAAGGCGGTGTCATCGGCAGACACAACACGCACACGCAGGCCTCGGGCAGCTAGAAGACAGTAAGACAGGCAGACAAGCAAGTAGGCAAACACGCACAGCGGGTTGTCCGCGGCTGTGATTGATGCGCAGTGCGAAAAGGGACAGACAGGTGATGCGTGCTGCGTGCTGGCTGGCAGCCTGGCAGCCTGGCAGCCAGCCTGCCTGCTTGACTGCTTGGCTCGGGGGTGCTCGCGCTCTAATTCACGCACATTCGCGCTTCACACGCTCCACCACGCTACTCGTTTTTGCTTTCTGGCAACCCCCCCTCTCTTCCTGGGTGCTGCAACCCTTGTCCCCCGAAAATAAAAATAAAATAAAATTCAAAAACCGGGTCGACCCTTGACAAAAAGATGGTGTGGCCTCCATGCAGGTTCGGTACAGGACATGGAAACGACCCACGGCGCAGCTCGACAATAGGCCATGCACTCGACTGTGCGGCATCGTCTGTCTGCCGATCGACACTCGTCAGCAGACGCGGGTTGGAGCGATGAGTGTGCGTGCGTGTGCTGGCTGAGGGCAGAGGCACAGCCGACTCGAAAGGCGAAATGAGTTTCATTTCCACGGTTAGCAAGGACCTTTTTTTTTTTTTCCTGCGCTTGGTAGAAAGAGGAACGCAGGCTGGCCGATCCAGGGCGCCGAGAGCCAGCGGAGGGATTGGCCAATAAGTGCCAGTTCTGCGTCCTGGCTCTGAGCATGTCGCTCCTCGAAACTGCGAGGACCGTATTTACAGCACCGTAAAGTACAGTGCTGTAGTTTATGCTTTGCTCTTGCTTGGTCTTGCAGCGCAAATCCCCGGAGATTTTCCTCGCAATTCAATGCAAAGTGAACAGTATACGGTGGTGTACAGTACATGTCCTGTATGACACTGTACGGTGAAAGGCACGCTCGGGCTTGAAGATTTTCAACGCATCAACCGCGACCCCCACGAGGCAGCTCGGACGCGCGCGGCTGGTGCCAGGACGGCGGGGCGCAGATGCAAGTCTGCTGAGTTGACAATCGGGGGTCCGGTTGAATCACGGCTGTGGCTGCTCTGGACAGATGAGGTCGGGGTCAGTGCGAAAAAGGGCCAAGCGTGCGATTGTGGTGATGGTGGACGGATTAAGGAACACTCTGCATGTGCCGTGCCGTACTGGGTACTGTACATACGGTAAAGGAGTCAGTCCCCCGTTCCTACGCAGAGCAACGCAGAGCAGACTTCGGCGCATGGCTGCGCATCGGTTGCCCGTCTGTTCCCGAAGAAACGGAGCAGCAGCTGCAAACGCAGTAAACGCAGCCCAACTACAGCGGCGTACATAGATTGCAGCCGCCCACAGCACACGAGCTGGCTGGTCTGCAGTAGGGGGGCCTCCTGAGCCCGCACAGAAAGGCCGTCGCCTCAATTGTTTGCGTGAGCTAAGTTATCCCTTTGTCTCCTCTCCTACGTGCCCATTTCATGTAGGCGGTCCGTCATGTTGTAATAGCCCCTTAGCCTATTGGCGTGTGAGCCTGAGCGTGAGTGCGAACGGGGCGTAGGCGAGGGGGGGAAAGAGGTCCGTCCTTGCTTGCCGTCAAATGAACGGGCTCAGGGCACGCACCCACGCAACCTGCGCCTTGCGCCCTGCGCACGTACGCCCTCACGCACGCCGAGACGCACGCCCACGCTTCACGCTAACGCCCTCGCCCTCGCCCTCGCCCACGCCCACGCCACGTCACAACGGCGCTGCAACCGAGCGCGCATGTCGAGTCGAATCCCACGCCTGTTGTCGGATCAAGTGAAGCGACTGCTTGTCCGCGGTATTCTTTCATGCCTGGCCTCGCTTGGAACCCGATGTGGAGGAGACGAGAAGCAAGCGAGGAAAAAGAAAAAGAAAGGAAGGGGGCAAGAAATGCCTTCTAGATTGCGAGGAACGGAACGGGCAGCAAGACGACCTGTTCCTAAGAATACCCGGTCCAAGGCTTGAGATCATCCCGTATGCTATTCACTTACACCAGCACTACCAGTCAGAGAGACAGTCGGTGAGAGGAACAGCTGGCTCGGGAGGGGCGTGCGTCACCTGGCACAGGCATCAATGCACTTGGGTTGACGACGTCTTGATCTGGAGCAACGCGCCCTGCTCGGCGAATAGAAAGGGCATGCAAGCACATCTGCCGCAGATCGGAGCAGAACAGAGCTCACACGGGAGAACGAAAAAGTACCAGAAATGGGGGAGCAACCATGGAGAAAATTGTAGAAAATTTGAAATTGATCAATCTCCGATACACAGATGAATGGTACAAGACAAGAACATTACAGTACAGTACCGTGCTCATTCTCTTTGGTCCGACCACACGAGTGACCATACAGACATACAAGACTGACGGGGCCAAGTCTCCTGTGAATGTTTTCTTGGACATGTCAGGAGGACAGTCCAGGGGAGAAAGGCTTGGGAACATGAATTGGCCGGGCCAGAGGCGGGAGTCGGAAGTATGAGGCCCATGAGATGCTAGTAGGCTGATGGACCCAGTAACACACTCTGCCTGTGCTCACGGGAAAAGAAGCATTAGAGCGTACAGAGAGGGTCTAATCACTCCGCTCCTTGGCTAGGTCGAGCGGGCCTCGAACCTCTCCTCTATCACCAATGGTACGGGGCCTTGCACTCTCTCTCTCCAACTCTCTCTCCCTCCAATCACGTGTAGTTTCGCCCTCCGATCCCAGCATTGCAGGTTCGGGGTAGCTGGACAGCACAGTACTGTACTGTACTGTACGGTACTGATTGGGTCGAGAAAGGGACTGCCCTATTGCCAACGGTACTGGACGCGAAACTGAACCCACGAGAGCGGAGCTTGAAAGCATTGTAGCCATTCAGCTCGTGCCGGATTATTTCGCAGGCCGAGGCAGCCACTGGAGGCAGACGAGTGAACAAAAGTTGCCGCCCAGCTTCTCGGCCTCTTGGCTGCGCAGAGCAAGTTGAGCATTATACAGCAACGTTCTACACTCTGTTCTGGACGAGCGGAGGTGATCAGCCCCGAAATAGACCATGCGCTGCACCCGGACCCAGACCATTGGCCCCACCTTGAGGCGCTCTTAGCGCCATGCTACGAAGGATAGGCGGCTAGTTCATACGAGCAGTCAAGCAGGTATTGTGCAGTACAGTACAGTAATTACGATCCGCGTTTTGGGGGTGGGCCATGGTCATGTGGCGGGGTGCCGTCCGGTCGACCCAGCCATTCACATCCAGTCATACCTCGTGAGGCTGAACAATCGCCATTCTAGGGTTGATGATTGCACTTGCTCACTGGGATACTCTGCTGCTACAGAGCTATGGACCCATATTTTCATCTCGTCGCCTAGGAAATAAAAGAATGGCGAGGGCGGACAATGATGGCTTGCTCCGGAGGACACGTTAGCAATCACAGGAACCGGTGTGCTGTAGTTCAGGGACCATATCGAACCTGCTCGGTACGACGCAACTGGACCCGGCTATCGACCAGGCAGTCAAGGCTAGACACACAATAGGGTCACAATGAGGTGGTTGTGTTTCTGTGGTGCCTGAGCCACAGCCAGACCCTCCGAACTGAGCAACATGGATGTGCGGGATTGCGATATCGCCTCGTCCAAGGCACAACCGAAGTGGCAGTGACTCAGTCCGAAGCGAAACGATTTCCGGTTCCTGTGGCTATGCGGAAGGAAAAAAAAAGAAAAAGAAGCGAGACACTGTGAGGAACAAGCAAAACTGGACCTGCTGGACCTACGGTTGTCCATGTCGACGAGCAAGACAGGCAATGGTGCCAGACTATTGTAAATAGCTCTGGCCGTCTATGAGCGTGAGGCAGCCAGCCGAGGTGAACCCACGGATAAAATGAGGCGGGTGGAGGGCAGCCTTCGCAGGCGACACAGCCTCAGCTCGTCTAGTGATCGAGACGAGAGGATACAGGCGGGTGGCGGAACACACCCGAGGCCACCTCCTCACGATCTCACGATGGCCAGGTGGAGGGCACCGTGTTCGTGGCGTGTCTTGTTCTGTGCTGGTGTCAGTGCTCTCTTGTCATTGCGGGCCAGAGACGCCGGGGATGGGGTGGAGCTGCAAATGCGGAGGCTGAGGCTCGGCTACGTAAATGGCCGGGGACAAACATTGAAGCAGCCTAGGAAGGCGTGGCAGCTTGCAAAAAGGGAGTGATGACTCCAATCCTTGTGCGGTACCGTACGTTGTGTCGTGCGAGACGCGGGGATGGTTTCGAGGGTGATGCAGTGATGCGGTGCGGTCGGTTTGCAAACTGTGAGCCACTCAACTCGATCCTCCCATGCAGGTGCATTTGTGCTTATGTAAGCACGACGAGGCGCAATCGATGCGCGGTGCTCTAGTTTTTGGGATGTCCTGTGTGATTACAAGGAGGGAGACCAAGCAAATAAAAAAACGAGGCAAAACGAGGCAAAACGAGGCAACAAAAATGACGCAGGGGTGCAAACTGCAGTCAGGCACAAAAGCGCGAGTTGCAGGCCACGCAGTGAAAGGATGACAAATGGCACACTGGCTGGGAGAAAGCAGACGGGAATCGAACTGGTTCTGGTTTGGTTTGTCGCGGCTCAGTTTCGCTTTCTCTTTCTCTTTCTATGGCTTTTGTGGCTTTGGCTGGCCGACTTGCAGTGGAGAAAGACTTTGCAGTACAGTGCTGTGCAGTATTCACTTGTGCTGGCTGGCTTGCAGTAGCAGTCCTCTCCCCCGCACCAACCACCTAAACCAAACCAAACCAACTGCTGACTGCTGCTGACTGCTAACTGCTAACTGCGGACTGCGGACTGCGGACTGCGCAGCGCCCCACGCTTTCTCCAGTCATACTCGTCAGTGTCGATCATCCACTACTCTAATCAGTCCATCAGTCAAACGTTTCCATCTGCTCCAGACAAGGATCGACATCCCTCTATCCGTCAGGCTCCACTCGTCCCATATCGCCATGCAGTGGCGCTCCTAGCCTTTTCCCTGTCACGAGCACATCGCATCCCAGCATCCCTCATACAGGCTATCCTGCTCGTCATGATTCTGACGCTCTCCAAGGTTTAGCTCTTCTCTTGTTCAGCCTCGAATGACTCCAGGACATCCCTAGCCACCGTCCCTCTTGTGGGAGTGTCGGCAACGCACTCATACCAGCCCATAGACTCTCTCAGCATGCCTACTCTCCACTTTGCCACCCCTCCCACCCGGGAGACCCTCCGCCATCCTACCACCCCAAATCGCTCCCCGACACTCGAGCGCCAGTCACCAGATCAAGAGATGCCTCTCAAGTTTGAGAAACGGCCCACGCAGTCACCTTCTCCATCACGCTCATCTCGTCCACTCCCCTCCGTCGCCCCCAAGTCGCTCTTGTCCAGCGCTCTTGCAGCCACTTCCAGTCAAGGCTCTGATCATGTGTCTTTGCATCCCACCAGCACCTGCGGCATTCTCAAGAAGCAGCCTCTTTCTCCTGTCTCCAATGCCAGGGCGCACGATTTGTCCGATCCTGCCTTGCACCACCAACCGTCCGCATCCGCTGCTCCTGTGGTCAAGCCCAAGTTTGTCGAGCCTATCAAGCCCTCGAGACACAAGAGTCCTTCCCCCCTCACAAGGTCTCGGTCACCTGCAACTGCGCCCTCACAAGATGCATCCGACCTGATTTCCGAGCCCGAGCATCAGCACGTTGCTGTGAATGAACACAAAGAGGCCACAACCAGTTCTCCGCTCACAGCAGAGAGGCTAGCGATACTCGAAACCGAGTCACCTGTCCTTACCAGAAGGCGCGGCCTCGTCTTTCAGGAAAGCAGTCTCCTCCTCGAGCGTGCTGCCGTGCGCGCTGCGCGTCTCTCCTCCAAGGACGGTGCCCATGACGGTCAGCAGCTGCCATCCGCCCAGCGTGACTACGCCCGCAGGCGTGGTTCCCACCACAGCACCTCCTCAGCAGCCTCTGCAGGCGAGGAGAGCTCGTCAACACGTTCAAGTTGGGTCACTCGCACCAACAGTCGCACTTCCAGTCTCGGTACCTCTCCGAGCGCCACGTCCATCCACGATGCTGATTCCATGCCCAAGGATGACGACGCCCAAGATTCCGATCAAGGAGCCCAAGTCTTTAGCATCAATGTTGGACCCATCACTCCCCTTGCCACCCTCAACGACGTCAATCCATTCGACCAGATTGCTTTCCCATCACAGACGCCCATTCTGACCAAGGATCAGGACCAAGAAGGTCAAGCTCGTATGGTCGTCGAGTCGCCTGAGCCCGTGCCCGATCGCAAACTCAAGTTTGCCCAGTCGCCGGAAGAGCTCATTGAACGCGATGCTCGACGCGCTTCTACATCAAAGCTATTGCAGATCGCACGAGAAGAGGTCCTTTCTTCCACTCCTCAGGCCAAGGCTCACACGATGCGCAAGCAAGGCGATGACGCGCCTACTGCGGTCGGTGGCGCACCAGTGTCCACCGTGCCTCCTTCAGGCAAGCGATCCTTGTCTTTCACCGTCTGCCCTCATCCTCAACGCGATGAGGCCAAGCTTCGATCGTCCCGTCCCAAGCTGTCCGCCAGCCCCGCCCCTCAAGCACTGTCCTACAAGCAACGACTGCGTGCTATGCGAGGTGGTCCAATTCGGTCGCCTGCACCCTCCAAACCCAAGATGCGATCTTTCCGGCCTTCACCAGCGCCACATCCCAAAGCTGGTTCCGCTTCTGGCTATAGCGAAGATGAGGAGGACAGCAGTGAAGAGGACACGGAGGATGACGAAGACCAGACTGGGTCTAGCTTTGCGAACGGCAGCAGCAGCCTCGCCACGGGTAGCGAAGAGGATGGGGACGAAGACGATGATGATTCAGAAGCGGCGCATCTCCGTGCTGTCCAAGGCAGACAAGAAGAAGGCAAAGATAGTCAGGGATCGGATGGCAGCGACGATGACCCAGAGTTAGAAAAGCAGGGCATCGTTCGACGTCCTGCAGGCACGGGCTCCAACACATCGGTTGGGACCAGCCTCAAAGGTGACCATCGCCCCAGTGTTCGCGACAGGCGAAGTCGATCGGCTGGGGCTGCTGCTACCCTCCTGTCTCCGAGGCTCTTGGAAAAGGACTCGCGCACATTTTCTCATCCCATCTGCTTCTTACCGGACACATTTGAAGACTCTGCACCTCCAAGCCCTTTGCTCTCTGGCGATGACTACACGTCTCCAGGTCAAGGTTGGCCTGGTTCCGGTCGAGCTTCGGAGGTGGAAAGTGGCCCCAACTCGCGTCGCTGCAGTTTTCAGAATGTGCCCAATCAGTCTGGCGCACTACCCATCTCGCTGCCATTCCACCGCGGCCGCGATCGCTCTAGGGTTGCAAATGCGGCCAGTGCAGGCGTGAGTGATAGCGAACACCACGCGGGTCCGAACGCAGGCTGGCGTGCTCCAAGCTGGATGCAACATCAGCATCAGCATTCGCACTCGCACACGCACCTTTACCCTTCACATGCGATGCGGCGACACACGCCCATCGGCTCGCCAAAGGCCAGCGACTCGGAAGCGATGCCTCTCTCAACAAGCCTGAGTGCGCTGCACTGCCGGACGTCTGCCCATCCGTCTCGCCCAGTCAATATGCGCTTCAGCTCGAGCAGGGGAACTGCGGACTCTGTCGGACCCTCATGGTCTCCGTCACGTCGAAGCAGTAGCGTTGCTCGTTCTCATGTGGGCAAGCCGAGCGGACTATCGACACTAACACAGGCATCGACGAGCCTGTCTGCTGCTGTGGCATCATGCAGTCCGCCCTCGCGACCAGGCGCTGGCCAGCGCTCCGCGTCATCGGTCAACGCGATTCGTTGTCGGCCGTCGGTAGCCGAGTGTAGCAATACGTTGGTTAGTGGAGCTACGTCGCCGCCGCGTGAAACGGCCTGGCACCAACTGCAGCACTGCCTCGCTAGTCCGCCGCCGGGTGAAGGCTCTCGGCTGGCTTCTGGAGCAACAACGCCAGGCAGTGGATCGTATCGCCAGGAAGTGGGCGCAGCGATAAGCCGCTACTGGACCGACACTCTCACCTCTCTGGCACAGGCAATGACAGACGAGCTCGCACACGCGGGCAATGCTGTCTTTGGGCGGGATGCGCAGGGCCAAAGCCAGCCTCAGCATCAGCCCCATGACGAGGGCTTTGGCCGTCATGACCGAGCCAATAGTGTTGCTCTCGAGGCACAGGCAGAGTCGGGCATGCGTGCTGAGCCAGAGCAGCAGGAACGAGTCTCACTCGATGAGACGCAACCGCCTTGTCGGCCACAACCTATCCGCATTGCCTCACCGCGGGCATCGGCATGGAACTCTGACCGCGATGGCGAAGGCATTGCGCACCGAGCACGCACGACGGGGAAAAAGAAGACAAGGAAAGCGGACAAGTCTGCAGGACACAGCCATGGCTCGTCACCCACGCAGCTCGTGCGAGTGGAGCGAGAAGAGGACGGGCACACATGTCTGGTTGCTGTTCCGCGAGGACACGAGGAAGTTGACTCGAGTGCGAGAGGATGATGTTTCTCTATAATTCAACACAATGTACTGTACCAATACCACAATAAGTTAGCTAATAAACTATCAAGTCCCAAGTTAGTCCCTGTCTTTACCCGGAAGCTCCTTGACCGTGTACAGGCCAGGGACACCCTTGAGTCCCATCTTGCCCACGGTCTTGTTGAGGATCGGGGGTGGCGTTTTGTGCGGCCAGCACAGGACATGGCGAGCGTAGGCGTTCATTTCGGAAACGAGGGTGGTGGCGTTCCAGCCCATGGGCTTGAGGTAGCTCTTGTAGTACCCGAGTGCCTGGTGACGAAAAGCAAGAGAAGAAATGGCGTGTGAGTGAGGGTACAAAAGTAAGGAGGAGGTGTGATTTGACTTACAGCTTGGTAAGCTTTGGAGCGAGAGTCCTCGTCGACGCGCTTCATGGCGTCGTTGACGAGTTGCCTCTCCTTGTCAAGAGAGGGAGGATTGATCTGCTGGAGGGGCAGGTCAGACAGTTTCTTGAGGAACCACTCTTCGTGTTTGGCAAGGACGAGCATTCCGGTGCCTGCTTGACCGGCACGTGCGGTCCTGCCGAGGCGGTGGACGTACTGCTCCTCGCTCATGGGGAGGTTGAGCTGGAGCACAAGCGTGATGCCCGGCACGTCGACACCACGCGCTGTCACGTCGGACGAGAAGAGCACGCCAGACTGGGCGGAGCGGAACTCGGACATGGTCTTGGTTCGCATGGACTGCGACTTGCGACTGTGGATGTCAAATACATTGGGATGCCCCAGGGCACGGAAAATGTCGGCTGCGAGGGCGGTCGCGCGCGCGGTGGGGCAGAATACGATCTGCTTGCCTGAAGCCTCGGAGAGGACGGAGAGGGCTAGCGGAAGCGTGTCGGCCATGGGCACGAGGGCAAACTCTAGAGTCTGAGTGTGAGCAAGTGGCACGAGGAACGAGAAGAAGAAGGAGATTGGAACGTACGCTGGGGAACATGCTCGTGCGTGTTATTGTCCTCCTCGCTGATGGTCGAGATAAAGGCATGGTCGTCCTTGAGCTTGGCGACGTTGTGTACAAAGTCTGGGATGGTTGCGGAGAAGAAGAGGGACTGGCGAGTCTGGGCGGGAGGGAGGTGGGCAAAGATCTTTTCGAGTTCTCGGCGGAAGCCCATGTCGAGCATGCGGTCAGCCTCGTCTAGAACGAGGACGGTAAGGCCGCGCAGAGTGTTTGCGAGATTGAGCTGTTCGTCCTGAAGGTGGTCGAGGAGACGACCGGGGGTGGCGATGAGAATGTCCTTGCGTTGGCTGTTGAGGCGCTTGCGCTCGGCGGCAATGTTGGTTCCGCCGACGACGTGCTGGACGTCGAAGGGGAGGTTGTTTGTGAGCATCTTGGCCTCCTTTTCAATCTGGAGGGCGAGTTCGCGAGTGGGAGAGAGGACAAGGACCGAGATTGACGAGTCGGGCGGGAGGGAGGGAAGCATACAGAGACGCTGGATGGAGGGCACGAGGAAGGCGACAGTCTTGCCGGTTCCTGTCTTGGCCTGGGCGAGCACGTCCCTGCCGGCCAAGGCATCCGGGAGGGTAGCAGCCTGGACCTGGGTCATGTGCTGGAAGGGGACTGCAGAGAGGAGACGATGATCGATCTGGCCTGCGAGGTCAGCGAAGCGCTGAGAGTCGAGATGCGACTCGGAGGCGAGCTCGGCCGAGGAGATGGCGGGTGAAGCAGCGGACGATTCCGACTGCGACTGAGCAGGCTTGTTGGGCTGCTTGGGATTGTTTGGCCCGCCGCCCCTCTTGCCGCCGCGAGCAGTGTGGTATGGGTGGTGGTGCCCGCGTCGTCCACGACCGCCGCCGCCGCCGCCGCCGCCGCCACCACGGCCACCTCGACGAGGTCCACCCCCCCTCCCTGCGCCTGTGCCTTGGCCTTGGCCTGGAACTGGAACTGGAACTGGGCCTAGTCGTTGGGAGAGAGATTCACTCATGATATGCCTGCGAGCTTGCTGGCCGAGTGGGACTGGGATAGGGATTGGGATGGTTGTGCGTCTCAAAGATGTAAATGCTTGATGGGCCAGCCGACGAAGGAGCATACTCTTGCTGTTGAGGTGCCGTATACTGTCGAGTCTAGAGTCTTGCCGCTTTGCTTTTCCTTTTGTTGGTGTGGTGGTGGGAAGGGCAAGATGGCAAGATGGCAAAAGCGCTGAGTGGGTCCTGTCCTGTCAGCTGAGGGGTCCCTGTCTCCTGTCTCGTGTCCCGGCATGAGAGCAGTATCTGCAGCAAAAACGCAGAAAAAGTGTCAGAAATGGCAGAAATCGCAGAAATGTGGATCAAAACGCGCAGTTCCGCTTCCCCTCCGCTTCCGCACAGTTCTTCTTCCCGCACGAGAAGTACGGCTCTGCTCACAGTGATCGATTTGATTTCCGATTTCCACTTTTAGACACAAAACGCGACTCGACTCAGCACTCTTTGCCCTTTGACCACCATCACCGATCAGCATGGCAGCGGCTACGGCTACGGCTACAGCTACGGCTATGGCAGCACGCTCAAGGATAGCCTCGCTCTCTATCCAGGCCCAGGCCCGTGGCATTGCCTCGTCCAGCTCTCAGCAAGCCGGTCCCCTCCACCAGATCATCCTCGACTCTGTCCAGTATGAACGTTTTGCCGACAAGATCTGGCCTCAGGCCTCCAAGCCTACGTCCAAGCCTACTCCACGCTCCTCCTACTTTGCCCCGGCTTCAAACCTCTTTGATCCAGTCCCAGTCCCAGTCCCAGTCCCACAGCAGAAACAGCTCAAGTCGGCCAACCCCGCAACACCGTCTCACCACATTCAACTAGCCCTCCAGACTGCATTCCTCCTCCACTATCTCCACCCCGTCACACCCACACCTGCCAAGAGCCAACCTTTATTCCAGCAGTGTGTGCAGCAGCAACCTCAAGAGCAAGTTGAGCTACCAGTCCAGGCCCCAGTCCAGGCCCCCGTCCAGGCCCCCCTTGGCGTTCTAGAAACCCGCGTTCACATGATCAACCGCCTCATCCGCATCGGTCGCGTCCTCTCCGCCATGGCTGCCCTCCACGACGATGCCGCCTTGCCCGCTTGCGTACGCAAACCACTATCCCCCAACGACTTTGAGCAGATCATTGTCTCTCTCGCCCGCGTCGCAAACAATCCCAGTCTCAAGCCCAGGCCATGGCCCGCCCATCTCTCCGAGCACACATCCCCACTTTGGCGTCCTCCACAACTTCCACCCTCCATTGACCCGCGCTCGATGCCTCTCTCAAACCAGTGTCTTTTCGCACTAGCCTCCGTCTTTGACATGTGCTATCTCCAAAAGCTTCGACCCACCAACAAGTCCATCGCTGCCATCATGTCCGTCTTTTCCAGCTACCTTCCACCCTCCCAGCTGCTCGTCGCTGTCGAGTTTACCCTCAATTTGGCCCTCACCTCCGCCAAAGACCAACGCTCTAGTCTCCGTCACCTCAACCAAGCTGCGCTCAACAGTCTTATCATTGCCTTTGCCCGAGCCGGCCATCCAGACCGAGCCGAACTCTTGCTCAATGCTTGGGCCCGTGCCCGAGCCGGAGGCGGGGCTGGCTCACAAGCCGCCCAAGTCGATGGCATCTGCCTCACGGGTTGGTCCCAAAACACAGTCATCTGGAGCACCCTCATTCGCTCCCGCGCCATCGTGGGCGACCTGCCAGGTGCTGCTACCTGGCTCCGCCGCTACCGTCAGGCGACATCCCGCGAGCATCTCGACACTGAACCTTACCTGGCACTCATGACTGCATACGCACGCGCTCCAAACGCCTTCTCAGACGACCACGTCGATCGCACTTCGGCCCGTATCGGAGATGTCCTCCAGGCCTTTCGCAAGGAAGGACTCCCACCCTCACAAGACATCATTCTGCTCCTCGTCCATGTCAACATTCGCTCTCGCGCTATCAATCGCGCTGCTTACCTCCTCACCCGTCATGCTCCAGACTTGCTTGTTGCGCGCAGCCCCGATCTGGCCCTCGTGCAAGTTCTATTGCGTCTCTACACGGCGTACGCTCAGCGTAAACAGCCCCAACTCGAAAACCTTTCTCAACTCCTCACACCTACCCTGCCAGCCATTCAGGGCTTACCTGGTCTCCGTGATGTGCTTGCCATGGTCTGTGCCGGCGGCAACACCAAGGGCGTGCGAGCTGAAAAGTTCAGGAGTGCATCCGTGCTGAACAACGCCATTGGAGCCGCACTCGCCATGCATGACTACCCAGCTGCTCGCATCATGGTTGACTTTTTCGACCAATGGCGTCTCGAGCCCAACCGTCGCACCCACGAGCTCTTTGGCCACCTCTTGCTCCTCCCGGGCGTCATTCCGCATCCAGACTCGAAGGTGAATATCAGCGTCGAGGGCAGCACTATGACCGTCTCGGGTCCCCATCAACCACGTCCCGCCCGTGACTTGAGCCGAGTCAGGAGTGCTATTTCCGCTGCCCTCAACCCAAGCGACGCGAAAGCCCGCGCCGTGGCTTACCGCGACGCCCAGAAGGCCATCTTTTCGCGGACTCGTGCCAACTGGCGCGGCGCCTCTACCTCGCGGCCCTCTGGTAGCAGCAGCGGCGTGCCTGTGTCAGGGCAGCGTAGCATGTCGACCTCTGCGTGTTCCGGTCGAGGCGGCAGTGGGCAGCGCGAGCTACCGCCAGTTCGCGTCGTGCGCATTCCACACCTGGTGCCGTACTCGCTCGGTCTCGCCCTCCAAGAGCACCTGGTCGCCACACGAGCCGCAGCTCGAGCTGTGCTGCGCGAGGACCCCTCCGATGCCCAAGCAGCCACAGCCGCAGGGACAGACACGCTTCTGCTCCTGCAGCACGCGCCCGTGTACACCGAAGGTCGACGCACGGCGACACTGACGCCTGCTGCGCCTGGCCTGCGTGCGCTGGGTGCAGACTATGTGCTGACCAAGCGAGGCGGCCAGATCACGTATCACGGGCCCGGCCAACTGGTCGGCTATCCGATCCTCGACACGGCGCGCATGGGTCTCTCGCCGCGGTGCTATGTCGACTCGCTGCAGACAGCCATCGCCGCCGCGCTGCCCTTCGCCACGGTCCCGCCGCCAGAGGACCACACGGGCGTCTGGGCCGACGAGTACCACAAGGTAGCCGCGATCGGCGTGCAGATCCGTCACCGCATCACCAGCCACGGCTTTGCGCTCAACGTGCACGACGAGGCGCTCAAGGGCTTCCGCCACATTGTCGCCTGTGGCATCCAGGGACGCTCCGTCACCTCGTGCCAGTCGAGAACCACCACCCCGCCCGTGTTTGAGCACGTCGTGTCTACCGTCGTGCAACGCCTCGCGCAGACGTGGAAGCGCGACATAGTCACCGTCCCCGCTGACCAGGTCCAGTTCCACATCGACGAGCACCTCGACGCCCACAAGCGCTGCGCAGGCCTCGGCATCGCACTCCCCGAGCACACACGCATCCTGAACGCCATCACAATCGACGGCACACGCATCACCTCGCAACCCGAGCACGAGTCCTAGACTCTTTCCCAGCTCAACTCAACCACATTGTATTTTTACTGTACTACTCCTGAAATTCGCATTCGTCATACGTTACAGACCACCAAAGCCAAGCTGGCCCATGCCGTGGCCGTGCGACGTGTCCTTCTTCTTGTCGCGCTCGCGGTCCTGGATGCGCACGGGAGTGAGTGCCGGTGGCATGAGGCTCGCCATGCCGCTGTCGTAAATGTCAAACGGCAGCGTCGAACTGCTGCTGCTGTGGTTGTACGACGACCCGCTCCCGGACGTGTACCGGCTGCCTGACGAGTATGCCGCAGGCGGCGGTGCGAGTGAGGGCGAGGCCATGTTTGTGTCGTGCGGGTTGGGGAGTGCCCCGCCACCACCACCACCACCACCACCGCCGCCGCCGCCGCGGCCTTGGCCGTCCACGACGACTGCAAAGCTGCTCGCCGAAGACGGTTGAGCTCCGCCGCCACCACCACTGCCGCTGCCGCTGCCCGCAGTAGACCAGCCCCAGCCAGAGCCAGAGCCAGAGCCGGATGTGCCGCTGGCCAGCTCTGCCTGCTGCTGCAAAAGATCGAGTTGCTGGTAGTGTGACGAGCGGTGCTTGCTGCTGCCGCTGTTGCTCTGCGGGACCAGCCCGTTCTGCCGCCGCTCCCACTCGCGCAGCGACTCATCCCGATTCACCATGGGCGTCATCTGCTGCCCGCTGCTCAGGCTCGTGTCGATACCAAGCTTGGCGAGCTGTGGCGGAATCACAGACAACCGGTTGTCCCCACGCCCGCTGCCACCGCTCTGCGAGTAGTAGCTGCTCGCCCCAGCTGGCATCGAGTGGCGAACTTCGTACTGCGACGGGAACGCGTTCTGCGCTGCTGCTGCAGCTGCTGCGGCCGCCGCGGCCCTGGCTTGTGCCTGTGCCTGTGCTTGCGCTTGCGCCTGGGCCTGCGCGTGAGCTGCCTGGGCTTGCGCTTTGGCCGTAGCCTTGGCCTGAGCATGCGCCTCGGCGTGCTGTGCTGCGGCAGCTGCCTCATCCCTCGCATACGGATTGGTGAGAACCTGCTGTGACTGCCGCACGGCTGCAGAGTTGTACGCCTGCTGCTGCGCCAAGTGCTGGTTGTACGCCGCAGCATCCTGGAACGACTTGCCTGAAGGCCGCGTCGACGTTTGCGGCAGCCCACCATAAGGATGCTTGGTCGAATCCGAAGTAGACGTCTTGGTCAGCGCCGAGCTCGACGAGCTCGACTTGAGCGGCGCCGCTGGCCGGAACGGCTTGGTAAACTTCTCGCCCGTGATGAACGGATGTAGCCTCGCCTGTTGAGGCGTCCAACGTTCTCGCGGATCCATGTTGAGCAGCCCAGAGACAAAATCGATGAACGAGTTGCGGTTGGCCATTTCTGTTACGTTCGGAATCGTAAGCAAGTGTTCTGACCTGAAACAAGGAATCATGTCGGTTTATCACACTTACCCTTCTGTACATCGGCCGACTTGCCGCCCTTGCGCGACATAGGATAGGTCCGAATGATCTCTGGTAGAGTCGTGGCCTGAAAGTACTTCTTACTTGGCTGTTCTTGCACGTTGTGTTCGCGCGAGTACTGGTCGATCGACTTGAGACGGTACGACTTGTGACTGAACTCGTTATTGAACACTTGGAAGAATTCGCCTGTCTGCTTTCCATTCTCCAGCATCCATTGTGGCGGTAATCTGTCAAAAAGGTCAGGTTCATGAAACATTCGATTGTGCGAACTGGAAAAGGGGTTTACTTACCCAAGCATCTCCACGATGCGACAGACCTGGTTGTACTCGCTTGTTCCGGGAAACAGCGGGAGACCTAGGAAGAGTTCAACCGCGATACATCCTAGCGACCACATGTCGATCGCAGACGAGTATGGCAGGCCGAGAAGAACTTCAGGCGATCGGTAGAATCGTGACTGAATGTAGGTATACACCGTCTGTTTCTCGTGGCATGCAGAGCCAAAGTCGACCAGTTTGATACTTGGGGTTTGCAATCTGCAGAGGGATTGGTCAATGTCAGCGGACTGTACACGTACGACACGAAGCCTTGAGCTTACGTTTTGAGCAGAATGTTCTCGGGTTTAAGGTCACAGTGGATCAGTCGTGCCTCATTCAATACCGTCAGCGCATCGAGCAGCTGTGCAGTAAAGACGCGGACCAGACTCGTACTCAGACCACGGAACGAGTTTTGCTTGATCAGCTCGTAGAGGTTGGACGAGAGCAGTTCAAGCACAAGACAAAGGTGCTTTGCGTGAATGAATGTGTCTTTGAGCCTTAAGATGTGATGCTCGTCGTTCGGGTCCCAATTGCCGTTCAGCTGCCATGACGTGATAGGCACATGGTTAGTATCTGTTCCGGGCAAACCGGGATGCGTTTGGCGGTGAGAAACTTACCATCTCGAGCACTGTGACCTCCATCATGCTCTGTTGGAAGTAGGCTGGCTTGTTTTTGATGACCTTGACCGCGACAATCTCGTGAGTTGTCATGTCTTGACACTTGACGACCTGTCCAAATGTGCCCTGGCCAAGAATGTCAAGGATGAGGTACTTGTGTCCTTCTTCAGTACCTAGCCAGTCGTTCACGTAGAGGATGTAGTCGCTCTCTTCATTGTCGTGACCGTCGTTCTGCACGGGCTTGCTTGGCTTGGTGAGCACACGCCGAGGGTTGAAGCTGAGCTCGTAGAAGAAAGCTGGGTTGACGAGATGGTACGTGTGATGCAAGTACGCTGTCAATGCTTTCAGAGGCTGTGGCGAAAGAGTGTAGTTGTCAGATAATATAGTTAGATCAATTAACGGATCGATGGATAACTTACGCTGACAAATCCTCCGGCTGGATCCGCTCTTCGAGTTGTTGTTTTCGCTGCTGCAGTAGCGGCTTTGCCGTCATTGATCGCAGCGGCACCAGTGGCAGCAGCGGTGCTCTTGTCGAGAACGGGGCGGAGGTCGTCGAGATCGCGAACCTTGCGGAAGCCTTCAACGCGTCTGGGACGGGAGGAAGAGCTGTGGCTCTTTGAACCTGACATGTTGTACTTGTCGACAGACGCCGATGCCGAGTCTGAGATCTGGGACGTGTAGTCACCATAGAGACCCGTACTGCGCAAGGAGGCCAGGCCAGCGTTGGTCGATGCTCGAGCACCCAAGCTGGTCCTATCGCTGCTCACCAGATTGCGTTGTGAGTCGAGGAGCATGCTGTTGGTCGAGGATGCAGATGCGTAGTTGGCAGCATCAGCGACCGAATTCAAGGTGGTTGATCGTGGTGGGGGCCCCTGGGAAGCACGATTGGACGACTGGAGGTAGTGGGTTGCGGAACCGGAAGAAGAGCCGCTTCCTTGCTGCGGATGGGACGAGTAGGCGTATGGCAGGGTATCACCAAGGCCGCGAAGTGCCTGAGCATCGTACTGCTGTGAAAGCTGCTGACCGGAGCCCTGACGATTGATCGAAAGGCGGTTGGGTGAGGCGTTTCTTGAATGACGACTGCCATCGTGAGAGTGGGAGAGGTCCATGAGAGAGGCGCCACCGTCGTTGCTACCCGGACGCCCCGAGGTGCTGTATCGATGAGGATTGTTGGTATTAGTCGGGCTATACGGGTTTGGCATTAGGGTGTCATGGGATGTGGCTGGCGAACGTGGCGCGCCAGAGCTCGAGGCTTGGTATTGGGAATTTGACGAGGGATTGAGGATGGCGGAAGACCGACGACTCTGGGTCGCTGTGCGAGAGGCGGAAGAGGGATCAAGGCTAGCCGATTGGAGGCTCGTGTACGGACTAGAGGGGGCGTGCTGGCTATGCGAGTCGGTAGGGCTGCTGCCAAGGATATAGCTGCCTCTGCGGGATTCTGATGAGCCAGCATGGAGCGTGTTGGGGCTATCGTAGCTGACAGAGCCATGGCCCTGGGATGATGACGATCCCTGAGTGACACCCGAGTACAAGTTGGAGCCGGTGCTAGCACGATAGCCCTGGTTGCGCTGAGGACCGTGGCCCATGGAGAGAGAGCGGCCGAGGCCGTCTCGGAATGAGGGAGCGATGCCAAGGCCCGACTCGAGACCGGAAGCAGCAGTGTATCTATCAAGGGTGCTATGATTTGGGCTGACAGCGGAGGCAGAAGCTTGGGAGAGGCGCGGGGAAGTGTAATTCGACAAGGAGTTGGCGCCACTAGACCGAGACTCTAGAGAGTCAAAGCCCAAATTACCCATGCCGCCAGACGAGTATGAAGGGCCAGGACCAAGGGATTGCTGTGAGTACTTGTTGGCGCTGGACGTGCTGGCACTGAGATGGGGTGATCGGACAGCTGAGGCTGAGGATGAAGGATGGTAGTTAGAGGATGATGAGGTGTTGGTGTTGGATGAGCCAGCAAGGTGTTCGAAGGAGCCCATGTTGATGCCGACGTGCGAGTCATTGGCATGCTGGAGCGACTGGAGGTCGTCGCCCAGGTAAGAGCCGGATGGCCGCGCCATGGCGTTGGCGGCGCGGTTCGCTGTGGTGGACGGGAGTTGTTGCGGAAGTTTGTGGCTGGATAGAGGTGAAGGAGGCGCAAACTACGACGGACGGAAAGAGATGGCGAGGACGGGGGAGTGCGCTGTAGGTAGTGAAGATGGGAAAGAATAAAAATATCGAGGCCGAGTCCAGTGAGGTCAATGAATGAGTGCGTGAGTGCGTGAGCGAGCGAGCCAAGGAACGAACGAGTGCAGTCGAGAGCAAAGCAGTTGAGTGCAATACGGTGCAGTCGAGTTGGCTGGACGGATTGGTCGATGGATGGAGATGAAAGAAGGATTGGTGGTGGTTGTGGTGATGGCTGCTGCGATGGGATCAGACCAGCCGGAGAGACTGACTGTGATTGACTGTGACTGACTGTGACTGACTGCAACTGACTGCAACTGGCTGGCTGTGCGCGGTTGTCGATTTAGCCAAAAGTGCGTCGGGTGAGCGAGCGAGTGTGAGTAAACCAAAGTGAGCAGGCGTAGGCGTGAGTGTGAGTGTATAAAAGTGGGCGTGAGCGTCGTGTTAGTGTGGTGGGCCAGGCGGAGAGAGTGAGGGAGGGTGAGCGGCGTGTGTGTGATGTGTGTTGCTTGCCGAGTGCTGTGCGGTGCGCTACTGTGGATGCACATGGGAGTGAGTGGGATTCGGATTGGGATTGCAGTTGGGATTGACGCTTCCCACACCGCACCGTTGGTCACTTTTGGTCTCTCTTACTGGCTGGGCTGGTTGGGCTGGGCCGGGCTGTGTGTGCGGCAGGGCCACCTAAACCCAATCCAACCCACT
The DNA here is from genome assembly GCA_026413255.1 of Fereydounia khargensis. Classification (NCBI taxonomy): domain Eukaryota; kingdom Fungi; phylum Basidiomycota; class Ustilaginomycetes; order Urocystidales; family Fereydouniaceae; genus Fereydounia; species Fereydounia khargensis. The sequence goes on from JAOCZO010000033.1 coordinate 37,971, forward strand.
TGACACCACACCTGCGACTGCGACTGCGACGCGGCTTGCTCCGTGAGATGCACGCAAAGAGGCGAGAAGCGCGGGCGTCGGGCGACGTGACTAACCCAGTTGGCCAGAGCTGCACTGTAGCTAGCTGAGCTTGACCCCTCTCTTTTTCGCTTTTTCGGGACGGCCGCTTGCAGGCCAGGTCGGCTCAGCCCTGCTGCTGCTTCTTTTTCTTCTTCAGGATCACCCCTTCTAGACAGGACTAGCTCAGATTCATCCGGCTTGACTTGTTTGCTCGCTGAAATCACAATGGACATTGTGCGCTTGCTTCTGCCACCTTGACGGACAGAAGAGGAGCTGGAGAGAGAGGGAGAGCTATGGGAGCGGAGAGGCCAAGGAAGGGAGGTCCGTGAGCGCGACCGGCCATGCAAGCCAAAGCCCAAAATGCGAATGGGTCCGTTCGCCCTTGTGAGACCAAAATGACTAGACTACCTACCGACCGACACCCGCGCGCCCAGCCAGCCAACACCGCACCGGGCATCGATAAGTTTACTCAACCAATTGCTGCTTCTGGGCACGCCAAGTAATCCGTCTTCTAGACCGCCTCAAACTCTGATTCCTGCCAACCCGTTCATATTCAGAAACTTATTTGCGATCACGACTGCCAGTGTAGAGGTGATGATAGTTTTCAGTTGCGTTGAGCCAAAGGTGACACGGAGAGGCAACTCTCTCGAAGGGCTTCCGAGGGCGAGATGCATAGGTAGGAATGGAATACGATGATGCGGTGCGGTGCGGTGAAGAACAAGGAACAAACTGATACTGTACAGTAAACGACAAGAACAGGACAGAAAGACAACAGGCCGAGTCAAATGAATCAGACTCGGTGGGAGAGCAAGAGCACGCCTTAGGCCTCGTCGCCAAGCGCGAGACCCTCAAAGCCATCGCCTTCGCTGAGCTTCTTGTCAACAAACTCGCCCAGCTCGTCATTAGCAAGGTCTTTGAGCTTTGGGTTCATCACACGCTTCGCTGGCGGCTTGATGCTGGCCGGTGCAGCAGTACTTCGAGCAGGTGCACGGGTCACTGGAGTCGCGATCGAACGGCTCAGAGTCGAGCGTGGCGCGCCAGTCGTTGCTGGTGACGGACGGACGCCAACACGAGCACTGGGCGCAGTCGAGCGCGTCGCCGCAGTTGCTGCAGACCTTGTCGACGCGGCAAGTCGGGAGGCGGCTGGAGTGCGAGTCGTCGTTGATGTCCCAGAGGTAGGTCGAGTTGCCGCAGACTTGGTCACGGGACGAGCACCGGCTGCGGCTGCGGCTGCGACCGGTCGACGGGCAGGCACGCCCGTTCGTGTCGCCGAGGGCGCCGTCACACTCTTGTGTGTCGAGGTGGGGCCCGTCGTTGTCGCCCTCGTCTCGACAGTAACATCCGGCCACAGATCGTCGCCAAAGCCGGTTTCGTCGTCGCTAGTCAGACTGCGCACTTCCAGGTCGAGAGGCTGATCGAGCAGCTCATCAAATCGGTCCGCACCAAATTTGTCCGTATCCACGTCTGAATCGGAGTCGACAAGATCACCCGCTCGTACGAATCCAGCTGCGCGGAACTTGGCCAGCTCAGCTCCCAGCTCTTTGCCTCGAGGCAGGCCGTCCAGCTCGGCCGGAAACTCGTAAGGGGGGTTGGTTGCCCAGGTACTAGGGGGCATATACTCGATCTCAGGGTAGAGCTCCTCTTCCGTCATAGCTTGGACCACCGGCGCTTGCTCGACTTCGGGGGCGTCCATCTGATCAAGGTTAATTCCAAGTTCGGCATCCATCATCTCGCCCATCCTGGCTTTGATCTGACCTGCCTTGCCAATGTTGGCAGCAGGCGTAACAAAGCTGTTCTGCCTGCTGAGAAGACGCTGCTTTAGTGCTGATCCGGACGGAGCCGGTGTCATCATGGCCGACGCGTCGGTGGCATACGACTGATCTGCTTTTGAGAACGGCGTGGCAGAACTCTCCTTGAGCTTGCCGTTGATGGAACGAAGGGGTGCCTTGGAGGAGCCCTTTTGCGGGCTAGCACTTTTGGCACCCTTCTCAGGAGATATGAGTGAGCGAGACTTGCCATTCTCCTTGAGTCCAAGCCCTTTGATCGGCGAGCCACTACCGCCACCCTTGGATGGTGATCCTCCGTCAGGGAGCTGGGCGTTCTTGAAACGGAACGACGAAGGACCGGGAGTCTTGTTGGTTCTATCGCCAAGCGCCTTGGCCGGTGTCTTGAATGTCCCAGCGTCCTTGAAGAGCTGCTTTGCGCCGGCGTCCTGACCAAGCAGGTTGGACTTTTCACCAAAGGCCCGCTTGCCCGTTGTCATGGCTCTCGATCGGCCAGGCGACATGTGTGAGCGGGCTGGCCCTGGCGTTCGAGACTGGGACGCATAGGGCTGGTTCTCGTGTGGTGCAAAGCCACGCGAATGGAGCATGGTTGAGGTCGTAGAGTGTTGGAGCTCAAAGTCGTCTACTGTTAATATGCTAGCAATCTATGTTGTGAGAGAAAGAGTGGATGAAAGGGCTATATGGCAGTGACCGGCATGCGTTATTGTGAAGTTTTCGGTAGAGGTATGAATGGTGATGGTGATGGTGAGGAGGAAAGTATGGAGTGTCTTAGATGGGGGGGAGGTTGGTGGTGCCCGTGGCAGCTGCGTTTGTGTGAGAATGTGTCTGAATGAAATGCGCGAGTGTTGGATCATAGCACCAACTCCACCTCTCTCTCCCTCTCCGTGGGGCCGCGTAGGGCGCGCGAGAGGTCTCTGTCACGTGATACGACATTTTGGTTGGACCGAACGGCTCTGGTGGTTCCTCTCCCTCTGGCCTTGACTACGACCCGACTAGGCCGCCATGTGTCGAGTCAAGTGATGAGCAAGACTCGCAATCAATCATCCGGGGTGGCCGTTATCGGACAATCCTAGCCCATGTGACGAGAGACGAGAGACGACCCTTGCTGACCCTAGCCCATTGAAGGTATGACGCACGCCGAATGCGCGAGCCGTTGGCTCATTTGATCGGGAAAAATACGAAGAGAGAGCTCGTTGGGTCTTCCCCAGGGCTGGGCTGGGCTGGGCTGGGCTGGTTAGCTGAGTCGAGCCGGGAAATTGGAAACGTGCCCATCCTCGGCGGCTTGACCGCATAGCTTTGCTTGGCCCTGGCCCTACGCGCGTCCGAACTGTTTGCATTCCGGGGTTTGGATCAATGCTCAGTCACTAACACACACACTCTATTGCGAGACTCACCGGACGCAAGGTCAGCGTGGAGCCACGAAAGAAAGACTTGCTCAAGAAGCATGGGAGCTCTCAGTCTTTCGCGCCAAGACCAGGCTCGCTGGCATTGTTCTTCGTCTTCTTGTGATTCATTCACGGTCAGATGGGTGGGTGAAGGGTGAGCTGAGCGAGCGCAATAGAGATGCCCGGACTCGGCGTTCCTGCCTCCACAACGTTCCACGCTAGTAGTCGCAGCAGTGGGCGGCAGAGGGCTCTGTGATTGAATTCACCACTAAGAGTCGAGAACTGTACTGTACTGCATTGTAATGCAGGGTTGGCAGTGCAGGTGGGCTTTGATTCCTCTCCAGCCGCTTTGGGACAAGGGAAAAACTCTTGCGGAAGGCGAATAACGAATGCGAGAGAGTTCTGTATGGATAAGTTGGTCTCGTGCCAATCGAATCAACATGAGATTCCAAAGATGCGTGAGTAAGGAAGGCAGATGGCCGGCCTCAATCAGATCAAGTGCAACTGCTGCGTCTACATGCAGGGCCCACACCCAACCAGAGCGTTGGAGCAGCAAAGCTGACTATATGAGTCAGTTGGGAATGGAAAAAAAAAGGGGCATACAAACCGTATGATACGGCCCTGTCTGTTCCCGAGCCAAAGCAGCAAAACCGAAAAATGTGCCTGAACCTAGCCGCCGTGCCGGTGACCAAACCAAGGCACACCCATACAAGCTCAACGAACCAATTTGTTTGGCTTTGGCGGAGCTTTTTGGGTTTCGGTATCAGCGAGAGAGAGAGAGAGAGAGCCAGGCAGGCAGAGGCAGGGCGCGAGAGACCCCGGCTGAGCCGACCCGACCGACGGATGGATGGATGCTTGTCGCCCTCTTGCCCTCTCCGCATTTCGCAGTGCCGACCGAGTGACGTGCCTGCCTCGCCGGCCTAATACCTAATGGGCCTGCTGACCACCGAATCACTGCCACTGCTGCTGCTCCCTGTCTGCCTGTCTTCTCATCCGGTTTCCCTTTTCCCTCCCTCGCCTCCCTCCATTTTCCCTTTAACTGTACCATAGACCCGTTCATCCCCCTCTCCACACCGTTATCCTCCTGAACTGCTTATTACTTGCTTCTCTCTTCCGCCTGTCTATTGAACCTCGCCATGCTGCTGGCCGACCCGTTTTAGGCATTCGTACCTACCATAATCACCCTCGGCGACCTACAGGCGACGCCACAACTCCAGCTCAGCACCGCCCAGCAGACATAATCTGCCCTCTGATCCCATGGCCAACGCCGTGCGTGTCAGTTCCCCGCCCAATGTGCGAAGCCGCCCATCTGGGATGAGCCAGGCACAGTCGGCCCCCACTCGACTTTCGGAGGGCTCCGTCGCTCCCTTGCCATCGCGCCATACCCAGGGGACTCCTCCAGATGAAAGCCCCGAGCCCAGTCGCCCGGCGCCCCTCATTTCAGCCCGACGACCTTCGCGTCCAAAGGCACCCTGGCCACTAGATACCCTTATCACTGCCGCTCACAATGCTGGCCGCGTATTTACTAACCGTGATGAAAGAGGAGCAGATGAAAAACGCACCAACGCCAACAATAATCACCCATCAATAGTCCAAAACCGCACACGCACTGCGCAGGCAGCAGCAGCAGCAGCTGCTCTTCCAACTGCCACACCAACGCCCATCAGCTCTGCCCAGAGTTCTCGCCTCGTCTCCAATGCTGCCATCATCGATGTCCAAGCATCAAAACTTGGCCCGGCCTCGTCTTCCCCCGACTTTGCAGACCTCCCTGTCACTCCACCAGACGCGGGGAACAGTTCATTCGCAATGCCGTCGGTGGCCGACCTGACGCAGCCACCGTTTGTTCCTCGTGGTCCATCCTCTGCCAAGTCAACCCCCTACGATGACTTTCACTTTCCCAAACGCAGCTTACCATCACCAGCTCCAGCACCGGCACCGGCGCCAACATCCGCACCTCCTCGCTCTAGCCGAAACGACATTTTCAGTGCGCCTTCCCCAAAGATTGTACCAGCTCCAAAACTCGGACCCGTCTCAAAAACTCAATCCGCGGGCCCTTCGCCATCCAAGAACTCACTCTTCTTCTCCAGAGCACAAGCACTCACTCCGCCTCCATCAGCTCGCCCATCTTCTGCGCTGCGAAACGAGGCAACGCCTGGTTCAACCTCTACCTCTCCCGAGTCGTCACCCAGTGGCAGCACAGCACGTGCGGCATCGCCAGCGCGTGGACACGCAAAGAAGCCCTCCTTGGGACGAGCGAGTACTGAAGAGCGCGAGCGCGAGCAGGCACGTATCCGGCAAGCCAAGGACGTCGAGTTCCGGCTCTCTCCAACCAAGGAGTTCCTCCTCGGTGAGGGTCGCCACTGTAATGTCTACCTCGGCTCGTACTGGGTAAAACCAAAGCCATCAGAACAAGACTCGGCATCAGAGCAGGCTCCCAACAGCGATAGGCCGGACTGGAAGCTTTGTGCCATCAAGCGCCTGCATGCAGACCGCCACAGCCAGCTTCTGGGTCTTGACGAGGCATTCGCGTTACGGCGCCTCGGTCCTCACCCGAATGTTGTTCGTCTGATTGATATTCGCGACGAGGTCGAGTTCACGCCATCCCCATTGCCTTCTCCCAGGGCAGAGATGAGTGAGCTTGGTAAGGGCCTTCCGTCTTCGATCGCAGGCAGCCAAGATGGCAACGGCCTGGGGGCCAGTCACCACGGCCGCTCGACAAGCGAAATGACTGGGACTGTCGAGGTACTGTCAGGAGCGGCGGTGCACAAGCAAGCTCTCGAGGCGGACAAGCGCATCAAGGAGGCGGTTGAGCGCGGGATCGAGGTCGGCGAGGCGCCCACGGGTGCCGGTGCGGGCGTCACGGCTGGACCTGGCAACCGGCACTCGAGCCTGGCGGTCCAGTCGCAATCGCTCCGCATCGACGGCCGCAATGCGAACCGGGCCGAGATTCCTACGTTCCGCGTCGCTGGTCCGGACGGTGAGGATTTGCGGGACGCAGAGGCGGTCCTGTACCGCGCACCGGTGCGCTCCAACTCGTCCACGACAGCTGACCCGCCACGGCTGCTGATCCTGCTCGAGCTGCTGCCGTACAGTCTCGCGAGCTACGTGCAGCAGAACCCGAACAGTGTGGACCTTGCGCAGTGGCACGCGTGGGCGGTGCAAATGGCGGAGGCGGTTGCGTGGCTCCACTCGCGCGGGTGTATCCACTCGGACATTAAGAAGGAGAACATGCTGCTCACGCCCGAGCTGACGATCAAGCTGTGTGACTTTAACTCTGCGGTGTTTCCGAACCCAAGCGACCCGCCTACGGACGGCGTGGGGCTCGGCACGCCGGCGTACGGAGCGCCGGAGCTCTCGCGCGGCGCAGGCGAGCCGTTCTCGTTCCCGATTGACGTGTACTCGCTCGGCGTGGTGCTGTACTCGCTCGCGACGGGCGAGGAGCCGTTCAGCCAGGCCCGCAGCGTAGTCGAGATGATGCACCGCAAGCGCGCCTTCTTCGAGTCCGAGGAGAACGTTCGCGCCTCGCGGGCCGCTGTGTCGCCTACGCTCACACCTAGCCGCAGCAGCAGTCTGCGTAGCGGGCACGGGCACGGGCGCGGGCGCGGGCGTGCTGAGCCGCCGATCGAGCGTCTGCTCGCGCCCACACTCGACCCATGCGGCCTGCTCGTGCGCCCGACCGTACCCGTATCTGCACTCGAGCGCACGGCATCGCTCGGCCACGCACACCGCACCACCCCGCCGCTGCGTCGCACCTCATCCTACGGCGACCCTGCTGCACTCAGTACCGCCACCGCCACCGCCACCGCCCCGACTGCCGCTGCGACTGCAACTGCGACGCAGCCCAAACCAGAAGCTCCCACGCACCCCTACGACGACGGCATACCCGCACTCCTCCTCCCAGGCGGCGGACGCCTCCCCGACGCCGCTCGCAACCTCCTCAGACACATGACCGCCGCTGACCCCGCTCGTCGCCCCACCGCGGCCCAGGTGCTCGACCGTCTGCGTGCCTTGCAAATGTATTCTTAGCTCCTCTCTCTCTCTCCCACTCTCTCTCCCTTTTTGGTTGTACGCTACGCTGGATGGTATGGCATGATATGAAATGGTTATCCTCACGCACGCTCGCTTCAGTGGCCACAGTTTGGTTCTCTTGGTGATGAATGATTCGTGAATGTATGTGTAGGTGAACAAGGTAGACGGGTAACTTGGTATGGATAATGTTGGTATCACTGGCGAGTGAGGTGAATCACAACCAGCTGAGCCACGCCTGTCTCGTGTCCGAGACAAGCCGCTCGACAATCACCTTGATCTTGCGAGCCTTCTTCGTCTTGGCCTTGGCCTTGGTCACTCCTGCATTTCCATCATCCTGGGTATCCTGACCAAACAGCGCCGCGCGATCCAGCGTCCAGCTCGCGTTGCTCGACGCCCTGCCCCGCCGCCACTGTGGCGCTTGCTCCTCCTCCTCCTCCGCAGCGCTGTCCTTCCCAGACGCACCAGTGCTCGCACTCGCAATTGCACGTGCATGCGGCAGGTGCGGCACAAAGACGGTCTGCTTCGACTCGGTCTTCTTCTCTCCAGCTCGACACTGGTCCGCCTGCTGCAGCACAGTCTCGATGCTCGGCCCGCCCGTGTCGGCATAGGGCCGCGCCTTGTGCTGTCCAAAAGCACCATAGCTCGAGGTCGCATCTCCGTTGCGCTGCTTGCCCGAGTCCGATGGCGACCGCCGCATCTCCTTGTCGCTCACTGCCTCTGCTTCGTCTTCGTCCTCAACTTCCTCCTCTTCTTCAGATAGAATGCTCTCCTCGAGGCCAGCCGAGGCAGTGCGTCTGAACTTGCCTCTCGAAGGAGTACGCCCATGGCTTCCGTACGAGCCTTGATTGGAAAAGCCCGGATCCGAGACAATCGAGCTGACCATGTTGGGGTCGACTTCGTTGTCGACTGCAGATGCACGACGGCTGCCACTGCCCGCGCCATCCCGTCCGCCTCGTGGTGACCCAACGTCCTTGCTGAGGCGCCGCAATCGCTCCTGCGCACTTTCATGCGTCGGAATGCTCGAGTCGTTGGCTTCACCTTTTCCAGCATCCATCGTCCAGGACCCAGAGCTAGAAGCAGTCATGGAGCGCTTCCGGCCACGGAAGAGACGCACCTTGCCTTCGTTGCGTCTTTGTCGGTCAATCTCTTCAAGCACCTCGATTCCGGTGCGCCCAAGGATGTCCTGCCGCGGTTTGGTGCCCGATGATCCACTCTCATTCCAACCGTCAGTCGAGATGCGAGAGTTGGTCATGGAGGGTTCTTGCAGAGAAAAGATGCGCTGATGACTGCTTGGCCTGCGCGTCTTGTCGACTGACGCTTGTCTGTCAAGCTGATTAGGGGCCACCTCGTGCTTCGGTCTTCGAAAGTCTGAGAAAGGGTCCAGGACAGTGTGCTCCGGCAAGGAGCGTGGATGGGCGCCTTCTGGAAGTCCAGTAAGTTCGCCAATGCTCTCATCAAAGTCCTGCTGCTCTTGTCCCTCGTCTTCGTAGTGATCATTACCGTTTCCGGCCGTGTGCTTGAGCGCCTCGCGATACGACATTGAGGTCCGAATGCCGATTGGACGTACCTGCGCATTTGCTTGTCCGGCATTCACAGCCTGCTGGGCAGCATTCTGCCCCATAGCTTCGGCACCTGGTTCCGCAAAGCGGAGAAGCTCGATCCGGAGGCGACCGTCTTGGGCAAGGGGGATCTTGGCGCCATCAAGGTCGTCAATCTTGTCCTCCACAACCTCCAGAGTCTCGCTCCGGACTAATTTTTTCTCGCGTGCACAGAGGTCTAGAGGGCCTTCTTCTTTATGCTCGAGGCAATGCACCAGGTTCCAAGCCTGGCCCTTCAGGACGCTCACCTGACGTTCAAATTTGCCCTGATCAAACAGTGGATCCTGCTCAAAAATCTCGCGCAGGCCTTTGACCGTCGCTTGCCACCACACAGGGTCGTTCAGGATGGGCAAGAAGTGATCCCGTGTCTGACGAGAAAAGGGGAGGCCGATCAGATCCGAGGGAAGAAAGAGCCAGCCATAGGGATACTGCCGAATCTCGTTGGGATGCTTGATAGGGAAGGAGAGCGAATTGTCAATCGCACCGATCTTGATCTCGTCAGTTTCGGGATCGTGACGGATCATAAAGTTGTCCAGACCACGATCAGTGTTGCGCATGAGAAAGTCGAGGACCACGAGTTTCTCCAGCTCGAGGCGGAAGAGATGCATGCGCTTAGGCGTCCAGTAGAAAGTAGGCGCAGGGTCAATGTGACTAGCTTCCCCTGGCATGGACCGGGCGCGCACGTCGTCACCGCCCTCATCGATGTCATGATCATCGTCGTCGAAGAGAGTGTCGTCGTCAAAGCTATGGCGACAGAGCATGAACCGCTTGAGGGCGATGCCGCACTTGCGAAGACGAGCCTTTTCCTTCTTGCGACTGAGTCGGTGTGCCATTCGCTCTTCGTCAAAGTCGCGCATCATGAGGCTGAGACTGCGAGATCGGGAGGGCCAAGGATGCCTGCGAAGGAAGTCGGATGCCATGGCATAGCCGTGGAGGAAGGTTTGGTAGCTGCCGACCTTGTCCGGGAGAGGCTTCTTGTCCTCTTCATATGCCTTCCTGTCAGAATAAGCATAGTGAAAGGTCGGAGAGGAAAGATTGACAAGCTCGGTACGAGGCACCATGCGGAGCACGAGGCGGCTGTCAAGGAAGGAGGCACCGACTTCGGAAAGATAGGAAAAGTTGGGGATGAGACAAGGTCGACCCATGGCCCACCAGAGGTATTTGCGGAGGAACTTGCGCTTAGGGTTGAGATTGCCGTAGGGCTCTTCGTCCTTGGGTTTGAAGACAGCGACTGTGGTGGTCTTGATGGTGAGTGGGGCGGCAGCAGGGTTTGCTGTAGCATGGTTCAAGCCGAGAAGAAGCTCTGGGTCGGAGGGGATCCTGACAAAGTATGATCCGCTCGAGCCAGTGGTGATCATCTTGGGGTAGATGCCATGGGTGATAGCGGCCTTGACCTGTTGCACCTGCCGGTCGAATTCGCTGCGGGTCATGGAAGTGGCTTCAGACTGAGGCTTTTGTGGAAGTCGCTTGTGCTCTTCAGTCATGACGAGAATGTGAGGTGCGGCGCGGTCGATGCCATCGAAGAGAGTGACGAGTAGGCTGGGGTGGTCGGGACGGCTAGTCCGGGAGCGACGAAACTTGGCAGCCACGGCCGCCTTCCACTTTTTGAAGCGGGCATCAAAGTCGAGCTCATCTGGCGTTAGGTTGAGGCGGCTGCCACCACCATTGGAGGTGATGGACAGCAGCGGAGTCCGCTCATCCTGGTCGGCGGTATGGTCCGTCATGGTCATTGCGGGACCAGGCTTGAGGAACGGGTTGAAGGGTGGCTGGAATGAGGTCGTGACTAGGGAGAAAAGGCAGACATGAGAGGCGGCTATCAGTGGGTCGGATCAAGAGATGCGAGTGAACGGGAGAAAGGGAGGAAGGGGAGAGGAGAAAGAAGGGAAGGAGGGAAAACGACGAGTGTAGGTGTGTGGAGGGAAAGTCAGGAATGCTGAGTCGAGTCGCGATGAAAAGAAGGGTCTTCTTAAACAGCCGCAATGGGCGGCGCTTTCTGTAGTCAAATGTGACTGACGGCTTTGATAACTTTACAGTGTAATGAGGCAAACTTTGGTTCCAACGAGCACCAGCCAGCCGGAAGCGATGTGACTTCAATACAGGATGTGACTGAACCATAAATAAGGGGGATGACTGGCGCTCAAGCGGCACAAGCCAAGCAAAGATGCGGGAAAGGGTCCTCCTCTCCTTCCCTGAACCTCTCTGAACCAGGCCCTACAGTACTGTACTGTAGTCTGTTCTGTGTCTCACACGCTGACGCATTGACCGATGCAAGTTGCCTTCTCCAGCAGAAAAGCGTGCGTTGCGTTGCGTTGCGTTGCGCACTGACCCGGCAGCCCGGCTGGGCCCCTTTTCGCCTCCACTTGGACAGAAACGTGGACCCCAACAGTAGTAGTGCACATCGCTCGCAAAAAAGCTCTCTCAACACCACCGCTCCCTTTAGCAGGCCAAGACCAAAAGTAGCCATGTCAACTCACTCTATTCACCGCTCATGCTGTCAAGAGGCTTGGAAGAACAAAAGGATAAAAATTGAGGAAAAATGTAAAAGGGAACTGCAGCACCTAGGATTCCCGCGTGGTCCCCCACCGCAGTACTGACTAGGCGATACCGTGCTTAACTTCGCAGATCGGACGGGATGCGGTGCTTTCACGGTTCTATGGCCGCAGATAGTTGCATGCCAGCATGTTCAATACATATATGATTTATTCATGTTTTTTTTTTTGATGAGGGGATGAAGGCCATTGCAACACCAGCTAACAGGCCCACACAGACGCAATAGTCGTAATCATTGGGTACCATAGCTTCATGAATTGCTCGCCCATGCCCGCATTCATCCAAAGCGTGCCAGACGGCGGCGTCTCATTTCCTCGGCACTGACCTCCTCCGCCTCCGCCTCTGACTCGTCATCCTCGTCATCTTCATCGTCATTGCCACTTGCCTTCTTTGCCCCAGAACTCTCAGTCGCCCCGGGCTGCTCGGGCTCCGGGCTGTCTTCGCCTCTTGCACGCCTCTCTTCACGCTCGCGCTCCTTGCGCTTTGCCTCTTCACGCATCTTAAAAATGCGGTCCACGTCAGCAGGCGGTGGCGTTTTCTCCGTCTCGTAGTCACCGTATGGCCAGTCTCGACTCGGCGCACTGGACGTGGACTCAAACTTGGCTGCCGCGGTAGGGTCGCCCAGACTAGCGGCCAGAGCGGCTTGAAGCTGCGCATCCTCATCGTCATAGTTGCGGTCCGCCCGTGGCCCGATAACCGAGCTGGCTTCTGGGGCTCCGGGGATGCTGAATGGGTCTATAGCGTCATCGTCGCTTAGAATCTCCTCAACGTCGTCGTTGTCGCGGTTGGCCGCGGCCATCGCGGGACTGAGGAACGGTGATCGGTGCGGAAGGGAGGAGGACAAAAGCGAGTCGTCCTGGTCGAGCGAATCGTCGATTTCAATCGCATCATCCTGCGACAGCCCGCTGGCTTGCAGACCCTGTTGGATGCGTCGCGCCCGCCTCCCGAGTCTTCGTACAGAACCGTCAGCCGAGTCGGATCCAGAGCGGGCCATAGAAGTGGAGGGCGTCTCGGCCAGACTCGCCGCCATGGCCCTGCGCAGTTCATCTTCCTCGTCGTCTTCACCGGTACGCCGCTGCCCACTGCGCGCGCTCACGAGGCCATTAGGCGGCGTTGAGACCCATGAAGAGGATGCAGTGGCTTCGCCACTTGTGTGATGCGTGCCTGCTCGTGGTCGTCGGCGGTTAGGGGCAATGGCATCAATCTCGGCATCATCCATGGAATCGGTACCGGTAGCACTCCCGCTCCGGCCTCGCCTCCGGTTGTCTTTGACAGCGATGCCGGTTGATGACGAGGAAGCGCCATGATCGGCGAGACTGGCTCGGAGCGCCGCTTGCAGCTCTATATCTTCATCCGACATTGCGGGGGGTTGTCGAATGGGAGCCGACGTGCTGCCTGATCCGACTGGAAGAACTGAAGAAGAAGCAGTTGAACCTTGGGGCTTGAGGCCAAGTACAGCTTGGGAAGAGCTGGACGCTGGGCCAGGAGGCGGAAGAAGATCCGCGATCTGGTCCGCATCCGAGTTTTGAAGGCTGTCTCCGATGTTGCCTTCGCTAGCGTGCACGACAAATACCGAGTACCCTTCGGTTTCCGCCTGAATAAAAGGACGATATCAGAAGCTATTCTTTTACTTATGAGGAGATTGCAATGGACTCACGGAATGTAGAAGGGTGCCGAGGTAGTTTGGCCCGACCCAACTTGGCTCAGATAGGAACGAGTTGAGGTTGAACCAAAAGTTTCCGCTTGCGCCAAAAGCGCGGATAGTAAACCAGTGACTGTCCAAGTTGAGCACAAAGGCTCTCTCCTTCTCTGGCTGGGCCTGGCGAGACCTCATCGCCTCTGAGCGCCAGCTTTGAAGCCTGTTGATTCGAGGAATCCGGGTCAATTGATGGTCTCGTCAGAGAGTGCGACGGAATGAGACTTACGTTAGACCCCATACTTGAAGCGCACGTTCTAGGACCGAGACACTGAAGAAGCCAGTGTCGTCCATGTTGAGGCTGTTTCGGTCCCTATTAGCAATGTCGTGGGCAGTGAGCCCCAAGTGTGTTGACTCGAGACCATCGAGCTCGTTTGCAATGTCACTGAAGCGCAGACGATTCAGTTACGTGACGAGATTGGGGATGTATTGTATTGGTTTTACTCACGCAAGCTGGCTGGGGTCATAGTAGTTGCCCTGGAGCAGTGCATTGAGGGCATGCTGAGCACAGAGCATGCTTCCGTGCTCTTGTTGCTCTGTGGGTGGGCGGGAATACCAATTGGAAAGATGAGTGAGCGGGTTAGCCAGCCAGGGAGACATGAGCGACTTGAAACATACCATGGTGAATATGGGGCAGGAGCCGCTGTTGGGAGGTCATGGTAGCCCTCGGAGGGTGATTTGGTGAAGGAGTTGGAAGAAGTGAGGCAACCAGCGGCTCTCTATCAAGGAGCCACAAAGGGGACGACAGCCAGACAGACTGACGTACTTACGCGTCGATCTCAGTCCGTTGTCTGTCAATTAGGGTCGATTCGGTGGAGGCGTAGGCGGAAAGAAGACGCAAAGACCCAAAAAAGATGCACACACCGACGCAGCCACGCACGCGCCCAAGAAGTGGAGGCGAGGCGAGGACGCGTTGCCAAGCGGTTGGGTGAGGGAGAGTGCTGAGCTGTGAAAGGGGGGTGGCTTGGGCTGAGTGCGGTTTGTGATCGAGTAAGGGAGGTGGGTGATACTGTAAGTAATCGTGCTTTGCACTTTAACGACTTGCTTGATAGGTGCCGTGGCATCTTACCTGCGACATCACTCCAGCGCACACTTTTGCTAATCGGCTCGATCCGAGACACACGAGAAGATACGAGATGGCTTCCTTGAGATCACTGTCACACTCTCACGGCGAGGGGTCGTCAACCTCGTCACGGACGCATTCGCTACCGTCACGGCGTCGATCTTGGCGTCGAATGGTGGTGCTGGCTGCTTGCGCCTCTCTCAGTCTAGCAGCTCTAGCTCTGCTGACTGGTGCAGAGGCCAAGGAGACGCTGTCGCCCTTCGACTGCGCCAAGGTCAAGCTGAGCAGCGCCCAGTCATTCGACCTTTCCCGCATTCCGTTCCCCGTCAGCACGAGTAATATCGAGTCGACCCCACCGAGCGAGACACGGACAACCATCGACATTGACCTCTGCAAGCCGCTCGCCGCTAACCCAGACCGGAGTGAGGCTGACCAGTGTCCACGCGGCACACGCATCTGCATCACCATTGAAAGCATCAAGGACGACCGCACCACCGTGATACAGGCTATCCCCGTCGCCTACTCTGGCGATGGCGGTGGATCGCGCATCCAAGCTGTCGCCGAGTTTGGTGACTCTCTCGATGGCGGTGAGCGTGCGATCAAGCTCGAGCTTCCAGGCGCTGACTATGCCGGTCGCAAGCAAAAGACCAAACTCGAGCTCGTTTGCGATAAGGCTGCCGCGCAGGACGCAAAGCCAACTGCTCGCAAGTACGACCGCGCCGATGGCCAACTCGAGATCCGCTGGCCTACCCGCTTCGCCTGCTCCAGTGATGGTGGATCTGGTGGCGGCTCAAATCCACCTCCATCTCAAACAGATCCCGGAAGCGGAGGTGAAATCGGCAGCGACACCGACACGGGCGGGTGGGGCTTTTTCAGCTGGCTCTTCTTCCTCCTTTTCCTTGGCCTCGCCATCTACATGGGCCTAGGCATGTACAACAACTACAACCAGTACGGCGCTACCGGCTGGGACCTCGTGCCGCACCGCGACTTTTGGCGCGAGTCGCCCTACATTGCCAAGGACGCTGCATCCCATGTCTGGCGCTCTGTCGCTGGCGGCAGCAGCTCTGGCGGTGGATTCGGCGGCGCTGGTGGTCGAGGTGCCTATGAACCTCTTTGACCGTTCCATCTGTACTATCTTGTCTCTCTTCTTCTGCTCTACTGGATGCAATGAAACGTCCCCTCTCCTGTTTGCTTTGCTTGGCCCGTCAGCAACTTCGGAATACTTCTTGTCATTACAGTGATTTCGTATAAATGTCGTGACTCAATAAGTATGCACAGGCCCGCGTGGCCTTCACAAGTGGGTATGCAACAAGGCCCAGCCCTTGGGCGCGAGGGGCTGGACAAGGTATCTCTGCACCATGACTACTTCCCTTCTTCTCCCTCTTTCTTCGCAGCCGAGCTCAGAAGATCTCATTGGCATACGGGCACTCTTCAAAGCGATGTCCAACCTCCCCACAATCATCGCAAGGCTCGTTCACATCCTGTGGCGGAGGAGCTGACTTTGACGCAGCAGCTGTCGTGGAGGCAGGCGCAGACGCGGCCGATGGTTCCGGTGCTGATGCTGGTGCCGGTTGGGGCGCAGCCACGGATTGCTGAGGTTCGGGCTGAAGATGGGCCGCCGGAGGTTGTGGCGAGCGGCCCTTGGCGACCTTGCGGCGAAGGCGCTCCAGCTCGGCTTCGAGCTCTTCCTCGCGGAAGATACGTGCTTCGACAAGCGCCTCGAGTTCCGATACCTCCTTGCTGAGCACCGATACTTCACTCTCCTTCTCGCGTTCTAGCTCTCCCACCCGGCTTGAGAGGCGTTCCACCTCTCTCGTGCTCTCCTTGAACCGCTGTTCGAGCGAGGCAAGTGAGTCAGCCAGCTGACGGCCACCTCCTGCAGCGCCATCGGAGCCCGCACCCTGCAGGGCAAGCTCGAGTGATCGCGCCTTCTGCTCTGCCTCACGCAGTTCGTCCCGCAGCTGAGCCTCAAGCAGCTTGTGCTTGGCCTTGATCTCGACGTTCTCATCAGTGAGCTGTCGCACGAGGTAGTTGAGACCGGAAACCTGGTTTGCCGACGAGGCGGCCGAAGCCTCGCTTCCTGCCACCCCGCCATTGATTGACATTCGGCTCGATCGTCGGTGCGTGCTGCTAGCGTTTGACATGACCGAGGCGCGTTTTTCGTCCTTACTTGGGCTCGGTGAGCCCGGAGATCCCGAAATTGCAAGTCCAGAGGTGCTGAGACGGTTTGAGGACGACTCGACTGATGCGTTCGAGACCAGCGAGAGCCGTGCTGAGTGACGAGCTTGCTCGAGTCGGTTCCGCAAATGTCGCAGCTCCTCATCCTTGGCTGCAAGCTCGCTGTCATACGTCTCTTTGGCACGCAGCACTTGCTCAGGTACCGGCAGGCTAGTTCGCTTGAGAGTCGCAATTTCGTTGGTCTTCTCCTCGAGCGCCCTTCGCAGCGATTTGATAACGGCATCTTGGTCCGTCTCGTCTTTGGACATTGCGCTGTCTTCCATCTTCTGACGAAGCTGAAATCATCAGTCAGGACGTGAAAGTGTCAGTGTATTGATCCGGCCACGGACAGAGCACAGCTCCAAGATACATGTAACGTTACTTACGAGTGCTCTCTCTTTCTCTGTGCTTCGGAGCTCTCGGGATACCTCGGCAAGATCATCCTCTTTCTTTCGAGCCTCCTTCCTTGCTTCCTCAAGCGACTTGGACAGCTGCTCTTTCGCCTCTTTGGCAGCCGAAAGATCAGCCGAGAGCGCCTTGATCTTGCTCTCGAATGCTTCGGTCCCGTTTGTATGTTGGGATGTTCGATCAGTGGATGCCGCGCTTTGAGTACCGCTCATCGGTCCTACGTTCTCTGCATCCGCCCGAAGCATTTCCAGTTCCGCCCGCTCGCGCTCGAGAGCCACCTTGCTTTCCTCAAGCGCATGGTGGAGCTCCTCGACTCGTTCACGACCGTCCTGTTCGCTCTTGACCAGCCGATCAACTTCGGCCCGCAGTCTCTTGATCTCATTCTTGAGGCTTGCTTCGACTTCAGATGTCTTTTCCCGCCTCTTCTGAGAGTGCTCCTTCTCCTTTTCAAGCGCCAGAGCGGCCTCAGCAATCTGGTCTTCGTATTTGCCCATCTTGTCTTCGAGATGCGAGACTTGCTCGCGAAGGTTCTCGTTGTCGATCTCGGCTGCTCCAGCGCTGCGTTGTCCCGATCCGGATGCCCTCTGGCTAGCCACAAGCGCGTCGTATCTGGATTCAGCAGCACCGATCGCCTCCTGGGCCTTCTCTTCAAGCAGCTGCATCTTTTCGAGAAGGTCAAGGTTCTCCCTTTCCACCTCTTCGATTCGTTGCTCGTAGAGACTGATTGTCTCGCGTCCCGCGTCTTTGAGCTCGTCGATCTGGCCTCCGAGTTCCTTGCGCTCGCGCTTAAGCTCAGATTCGAGTCGCGCTGTGCTGACTTTCAGGCTCTCAATTTCGCTGTCTTTCATCTTGATCTTGAGCTCGAGCGCCTCCTTTTCTTCTCCCTCTGCCTGTTTCTGCACTTGGGCATCAAGGTTACTTTTCATCTCGTCAATGAGTTTGGCGCTTTCCTCGATCTTGGCTTCCATGTCGCGCTTCTGGTTATCGTGATCGCCCTTGAGCTTGGTGTGTTCGTCTTGGAGCTTGGCCAGCGCCTTGGTTGCTTCGTCAAGCTTCTCTTTCGTCTCCTTTTCGCGACTCTCAATCTCCTTGCGGCGGCGGACTTCGTCATCGCGCTCCACCTTGCGTTCCTCCTCCATCTCCTTCTCGCGCTCGCGTGCCTCCGCTCGCATCTTGGCCTTCTCCTCCTCAAGGATCGCCTCGTTGGCACGGACCTCGGACATGCGCGCCTTCCTCGCCTGCTGGGCCTTCAGCAGCTCCTGGTTCTGCTTCTCCAGCTCCTCGACTTGAAGAACGAGCTTTTCGACCTCGTTCATCTGCTCTTCATAGAGAGACAGCGGCACGACAGCTTCGGCCACGGACTCACGTTGGAGCATATCGTCAGCCTCGTTAGGTGAGCCGAATCCAGGCAGTGAAGCACTCTGCTGGTGCTTGACTTGCCTGGTCGGACGCTTGGGTGTGAGATCCATTTCCTCGAGAAGCTTTTCCGCGCGATCGATGGTGCTGTTCGAGCTCACTGTCATGCTGTCGTGCGAAAAGCCCTCATCGCCCCCTTCAAAATTGTAGGAGGTGGTGCTTCCGAGCCGACTTGAGGACCTGACAGACAATGAGCTACCTGGTCGTTGTGCTGCCCCTTCTTTGGTTGGGCTAGGAGGTGGAGGCATCCCCGCACTAGCGCCTGTTCCAGGAGTACGAGCAAACATGGAGACCCGGCCCTTGGCTGGCCGCGGTGTCGCCACACCACCAAGGCTTTTGCGAGCCTTTGGAAGACCGGGGGTGGAAGAGGCTGGAGGTGGAATACCAGTCATTGAGCTTCTTGGGGTTCTCAGAGCACTAGGATTGGCTCTTGAACCAACCAGGGTTCCTTTTAGCGGACTTGACGGTTGAGCTTTGGTCGGACTTGCAGCTGTTCGAGCGGTGCCGTTCTCTTGTCGACTTTTCAGGTCTTTAGCCGTCATTGAGAGAAGCTTGTGGGCCCTGGTCCCGGCAGTGATCCTGCCTGCGGCCGCAGCAGCGTATTCGGCAGACGACTGGGCCTGTCTCTGTACAAGCAAGTCTTCTTCGTCATCCTCGTCATCGTCCTCATTGTTGTGTCGAGAAGTGGAAGCAAGCGGCATACTCTTGCGGCCAGAGAGGCGACTACCTGGCCGCGAAAGACTGAGGGAGGAAGCGGGTCGACTGCCTGGTGTGGCCGAGGGCGGGCGAGCGCTGGCCCGCGATGAAGATCGCGAGGGTGTTGTAGACGGTGGGCGAGAAACGGTACTGGCTCGTCGTCTGGCAGGAGTTGTTGAAGGAGGACGATCAAAGACGTCAGACGAGCGACCTGATCGACTAGACATGGCAGAAGCGGGACGAGCTACTGCGTCCTTTGGGGGCTCGTCGCTGATGGCAACGACCTTGGACGCGGGGCAAAAGACGCCGTTTCCAGGAGCGCAAGCGAAGTATTGAACGCTGCAAGGATGAGAGGGATGAGATGGTGGTCAGCATTGGCAATCGACGCCACGGATCTTACAGGAACAAGGGACTCACCCGCCTACGCTACCATCGTTCTTGCCTTTGCCCACGCTGTCGCCTGTCAGCTCCAAGCCAGCATAGAAGCCAGGCTTGAACTCTACAGGACCGAGGTGACGCAGAACACCGATGAGTTCCGATCCCTCCATGCGGACAAGATCTCCAATTTCGAGGTCCCTCCCTCGTCGGGATAAACCGACCGCGCTTTCTCTCGCTCTGGATGCAATGGTTGGTGCGGCATGAGTAGAGAGTCTGCCAGGAGTCACGCCTGCGGTACCTATCCGCGAATGAACGTCAGACGGTCTCTTCGGAGTGACATAGCCGCGAGCGAGGGCTGTGTTGGTGCCCAGGCTACTGCCTGACCGAAAGGCAAGAGGGCTTTTTGAGCGAGCACCCTCATTGGCGGAGGATCTGGGCGAATTTCCGAGCCTGGATGTGGTGCTAGGAGAAGGAATGGATGAGCCACTGGTCAGGCCGGCAGTGGGTGTCTCTGACCTGGCACCGGTTCTGCCTCCTGCTGCGGGTGCTCCGACTCTGGGCAGCTTGCCAGGGACAAGAAGAGGCGAGTCGGCGTCGCCATCTTTGTGATCATCCCTCGCAGCCGTTCCTGGGGATGCGAAAGACGAGGGGGATCCTTTGCTGCGGTACTTTGCAGGGTCGTTGTGAGCGATGGCATCTGCGAGTGACTGCTTCTTATAGGCGGTGTCCGGACTGTCAACTGGGCTGGATCCACTGCCAAGGGATCTGGCCAGCGAAGACCGCCGAGCGATGCCGGAGGGTGTCGGGAGACCCGAGCGAAAGGTGGAATGTGACGGTGTCGAGGGTTGCTGCCCACTCATGTTGCGGAGTGAAGCCAATTGAGAAACGTTCGGGTGATCCGACAAGAAGTGACTGAGATGTCACAGCTTGCCCCGTGAGATAGACCCTCTGTGCCTAGCTGGCTCTGGCAGCTTGGCTGTCGAGCGCTTTTCCCCTGACTAATGAGAGAGAATTCCAGGAGTTGGCGAGCGTGTCGTGTTGGGATCTGTCAGACAGGTGATGAGGTCGTAGAGAGAATGGAGAATTGGAATGTGAATGTGGAGATGCAATGACTCCGCCTCAATCGCTGAGGTTGCGTGTTCGTGAGAGATTGAGAGAGAGCCCGAGAGATTGAGAGGGTGTATGGGTGTAAGTACGCAGCAATGTTCCTGTATGTGTGTGGAGTGATCAGGCGAGCATGTACAGTGAGGGATGTATGAACGGCTTGGTTGACCCAAGCCCCTGCCTGCGTCTGCGTCTGCGCCTGCGCCTGATGCTGTCGGTGCCTGCGCCAGCGCTTGTGACTGCGAATGTGACGGCTGCTGTAAGTTCGCCTGCGCCTGCGCCTGAAGGTTGGGCTGCTCGCTCAATGTCGAGGTATGTGTGTAGGTATGGGTTGCAGGCTCTCGACTCGTAGCGAGGTTGCTGTTCGCCGTGTCCAAAATTAATCAATCAATCGGGTCGGAGGAGGGAGGGTCCACTCTCAATGGTCAAGCCTCCCATTGTTGTCGCGTTCTTCTTCAGGGTGTCCCCGATGCCATCACGACGATCTAGTCACGTGATGTGACATTCATCCCCATTCGACAAATTGGGGCGCTGAGCTCTACGACTGAAGCTTTCCTCCATACATCCTCTCTCCTCTCGTTCGCCAATGGAGGAAAGATGAGGAAAGTGTGGAGCTCAAGCCGAATCCTGCCTTCAGAGCCATTGTAGTGGGTCTGGAGTGGGTTCTGGAGGGGTATCTGCACGTGACCGTCAACGCGTCAAACGCGCACTCGAGACGGACGCGCAGCGAATGAGGGGAGAGAGGTCCAGCCAAGGTGCTGCGTGCAGCTTTTCCAGGACGCGGCGAGCTTGACGTTCCCGCTGGAACGCCGCTCTGGATGACAGCTAAGAGTGATGAAGACCGACACGGCCAAAAAGACGTTAGCCCGGCGAACGCTCGTCGCATCGAGCTTCCCCGCTGATTTTAGTAGACTGACTTGGATGCCCGAGCAGAACGCGACCAAGTTGCCTGCATGGCATGCCAGCGCCACCGGGAGCAGCCCAGACCAAGCCCAGACCGCTTTCAACAACATTTCTTGATGGCATTATCTGTGGCTTGCTGTAGTCTTGGCTGTGAACACTGCCTAGTATTTCCTATCTGGCTCGTGAGAAATTCCAGGAAATCGGCTCAAAAGTCGAGCAAGAAGACAGGCTGCGTCTCAGAGACATACCAAGAAGCGTGCCTTGCCGGACACATGCAACGCGCCCGTCTGCTTCCATACAGACCGTCCCAATCCAACTCTGTACTGCTGCTTGTCTTGGATTCTGTCTCTCTTTAAACTTGGGCTTGAGTCTTCTGCTGTTTGCTTGTCGGTCTCACAAGCGCCACCGCATCCGTGGCCATTGCCCGTCAGCACCAGAACGACTGCTTCCAGTCAATCACTAGTTATGTCCTTGTCACAAGCCTTCCTGTGTCTTGCCTTGGCAGTGTGGCAAGAGGACCCTGGCAACCCTGTGCTCGCCATGAATTAGATCTGAACAAGGTTGTACAGTATGTCGATTTTGGCTCAAGCTGAGAGTACATCCTTTTGCGATGGTTATACATAGCAACACTGCAAGGCGCGCCAGAAGGGATGTTAAGTACAGTGCGTGATTGTGGCGTTAGTTGCACGAAAGGAAGACACCTGCACATGCTCGGCAATGCCGACGCAGTGCCAGACCGCTCTGACGGTTCAGACAGCGACGATCAGGGCTCCAAGACCCAAGCGCGTCGAGGCATTCCTCTTGGTCTTCGTCCCGTACATGATACACTGTAGGACATGGTCAGAAGGAAAAAGGCAAATCATGCAGCCGCTGGTATGCAAGGAGCGCCGAAGAGAGAAAAAAAGGGCGGCAACACTACATACGCTACTGCTACAACGGTTCGACTTGCTTCTCCGAAACCCAGCGAGTCGGCCAGCAGCCGCTACAAGCCCAGCGGGTGGGGCTACCGTGCAGAATGACCATGCAGACCCGCTCGCTACCACAAACGCAGCATCAAACCTTGGACATGTCGGTCCTTTTCCCGGAACTCTACGCGGCCCTGACAGCAGTCGACACACAGGTACCGTCAGTCTTGCGTATCCGACAGAGGACGGATGACGCATTTGTGCACAGTGGTAGATGATACAGTACTTACATTTGTACGGCACACGTACCAAAGCTGAAGGCCCCTTTCCCGCACATGCCAGCATTACAGCGTATACCCGATGACATGGCGAATCATCTGTGAAAGTTGCGTGTTCTAGAATCAACGACACATTCAGAGTGAATTGACATTTACAGTAGCTGGTTGGCAGTCTGCGGCAGATTGGTACATTGAATCGGGCACGTTGGAGCTCCGTCTCAAAGCTCTGCCAGCCACATCTCTTCATCTCGAGGCTGTCCAGGCGGCGGTGAATGAATGAGCGATATCTGGAATCATCTGTTGCCCAAAAGATGGCCGAAGCATAGTGGCGAATCCCATCGGGGCTGGCCGGGTGGCTTGCAAGAGCAATCAGCCAGCCTAGTTGGCCCCAGGCCCGATAGACAAGGGAAGGGGTGGGATCCTGTAGAGAAAAGCGAACCAGGCAAGGACCCTTGCTCATACCTTGCCTGCCGTGGCCTGCCTGCCTGCTGGATTCAGTCCTGTTGAATTCCTCGAGAGGCCGTTCCGTTGTCCAGGGCTCGGCAAGTTACCCAGGCATTTCCTGCCTCGACGCGCCGCGTTACGCTAGCTGAACTTTTTTTTGTGATTGATTTTTTTTTTTGGGTCGGGGAAAGGGAGAGGGGGCGGAACAGCTACAAGCAGGGCCCTCCGTCACAACGCAACGCGACTCCACTGCGCCTGCCGCCTGGACTGTTGTTCGCGGCGCGTTGCGTCGACGAGCCGTAGGCGAGGCAGCAGCCGGGCAGTCAGGCGTGTGAGGCCCCTCACTCAGAAACGCCCCCTTCTCCCCCCCGTCACGTCGTCACCGTCCCGTCAATACCAGATTCCGACCCACAGTCACAGTCGCAGTCACAGTCACAGGCCGACTCAACCCTAACTGAGCATCGAGCTCACGCTTTTGTTTCTCTCGTCCCTTTTTCACTCCCAACCCTACTCGACTCGACTGCGCATTTTCTCACCTATCACCATCACCACAACCATCACCATCATCAACATCATCACCTTCGTTCTATCAACATCAACACCATCATCATCACCTTCACTCGGTCTACCCTACCCGTTACCGCTATCTTTCTACCTGCCTCCTAGTTCTCGGTCCGCAGCTCACTCTCTTGCTTACTCCCTAAATCGATCACATCCTGGTTCTTTCTCTCTCTCTCTCTCTCTCTCGCTCACTCGCTCAGCTCAGACTCGCAATCCGCACTTGACTCTCATCGGCATCACTTGTCCACTTCAATCGGCATCACCATCCAGTCTTTCCTCCACAGACCCACTCATCCGCTCGAAGAAGCCATTCGGCTGCCGTCGAGGTCCTTGCCTTCCCTCAGCATCATTGATGTCTGGCAGCTCCTTCGACTACGACACCCTGCAGTGAGATTAGACAATCCTGTCATCGTCTCATCTTCCTGAGAACAGGCACGACCTCTTTCACTCTCAGCCCACAACTTTGACCCACACTGTCTCAGGTGAGTAGCAGATAAAAACCAGAACATTGGCCCAATTAGCGTACGGCCGCAGCAGGCTGACGATTGTTGTATGATTGTCTTTCTTCCCTCCTTTTCGCATGACCGCGCGTGATGCGCAGCAATCTGTTCCGTCTGGCTTCATCAACGTGGCAAACCGCGCGACAGTCACGCTCATGTTCTAATCGAGAATCTGGTCGGCCCCCAAAAGTCTCACTCCCTTGTTTTGATCAACGTCAAGCGCGGACCATCCGAAAGAGCCAACAGACACTTGTCGCAGACTTTCGCCTGCTTCTGCCTTGGCTCCCATACCCACAACCCTCACAAGCGCCTCCAACTTAGGCGGCGGGAGGTCAGTGTCTGTCGGTGGAAATGTCCCTATCATTGTCCCCAGCACCTGTCTGTCACTCCGGCTCTTCCACCCCACGAAACTCGCCGCATCGCCACGTATCCCTAGGAACACCCTCATCCGCGATACCCTTTCCTCGCTCGCTCGGCGTCTCAGCAGATCCACGACGGAAGAGCCAAAGCCCGCGCCTGCTCAGGACATACCATTCACCCTCCTCCCAGCTGGACGGTGACTCGCCTGGGCCGTCCTCGTTCACCCTGTCGCCCTCACCATCCGCCTCTCCTGCTAAGGAGGCGCGTGCTCGCAAGCAGGCCCGAGAAGCCGCCGCCGCTAGTCGCAGCAGTAGGCAAGCTTCCACGAGCCGATTGCGACAAGCGTCCCCCAACGATGCCTGGACACGCAGTAGGGCATCGGGGCATCAACATCGTCTGGACAGCAGCGGAAGTGACGACGTCTACGACGATCCCTCAACATTTGCTCTCGATCAGACCGACCTGTCCCCTGCTGCACCAACTACCACGGCTTCGGTCCGCACACCGCATTCGCCTACCACCGAAGCAATCGAGGCTCATCGCAGGATGATTGAGATGGTGCAGTCTGATCCGCGCAACACGCCCGCGCACCCCATGGCTGCGCATGGCCTGGAGAGACACTTTGCCACGTATGTTAGCATGACGCCTCCCGCCAGCTTCGGGTCGCGAACCTCGAACGAAACCCCCTTCGCGTGGTCTGGCCAACAGGCTGCACCACCAGCCACTGAATTTCGCCAGGCTACCAACAACCGCGGGACCATCCCTCGTTCCCGTGCTTTTGGCCATCTTGCGCCGTTGACCCAGATCAAGGATCTCGAAACCGACTCTACGGACGAAGACGAGTCCTCGCATCAAGATACTGATCCAGCCGTTCTTGGCGAGTCCTCCTCCTCAGGGATTAGGAGGACTTTTGGCCTCCACTCTGTTACAAATCACGGTCTAGGCATTTCTGCCTCGGATGAGCACGGACAGTGGCCTGGGTCAACGTTGTCAGACGGTACTGATGGCGACGTACTTGGTAGCAGGACTCGCTCTCGCCGCCAGAGCGTGGTTGAAGGTCTCGATGCTCCTTCAATCGCTAAGCGACGTGGCAAGATGCCTGCCTTCCTCAACTCACGCTCGTCTGACGCCCTTGCTGATGAGATGGACGTCGACTCGGACACTGATGCAGATGTTCCCCCGCCACCATCACCCTCACCGATGGGAGATGGATCACTATCTGCCGAGCTTTCCAGGGGTTCACTGCATCAAGAGCAGCCATTTGGAGCGCTTCAGCCCGGTCTCGTGGCACGATCCACAAGACGTGCAGGTGGCACCCGCAGTATATCTGCTGGAGGTACGGACCCAAACGCTGGTTTGATTGATGCTCAGGCTGGGTTGCCACTCGCGTCTTTTGCGACGCCGGACCGAGTGTCTGTCAGGGCACAGTCCCGTGGACGAGCATTGTCATCCGCGAGCGCCCAAAGGCCACTCGTGGAATTCCTTACCCCTCGCAGCACCAGCTCCTCCGCGATCACAGACGAGAGGCTCGCGGGGAGCGCGACTTTGTTCGGATTTGCGAGCCAGCCAAGGCCAGTCACCCGTCCAATTCAGAATGACACCACGCCAGAGACGACAAGGGAGTCAAAGCGACGATCAACGGGCTCGTCTCTTGCGTCCTTTTCTGCTGGCAAACTTTTCGAGAACGAGATTGCAGCAGCTCGCAGCGGCACAAGCCACTCCAAGTCACAGACTTTCAACGGACAGGACGACAGCCCGGCTCTCTGCACCCCCGCTCCCTCTCGCATTTCTCGCAGAGTCACCCCGGGCTCGTCGCATTTCGGAGACATGTCACGCAGCCTCTCGGACACTGGTCCCGACTCTCCTGCATACCACTTTGGTGCCGATGACAGTGGTGTGGCGTTCGGAGATGACGACGGCAAGTCGTCTCATCTGGGGCACAAGGACGCCCCGCCCTTGGCTTCACAGCTTGGGCTTCGCAAAGCAGCAGTTGCTTCGATGTCCCACATGGCGTTAGGGCATTCGCGAAAGTCCTTCTCAGCTGACAGCCTTTCTTCACCATCGAAAGCTGCCTCCATCACCTCCACTCCGCCGAGGCGAGAGGTGAGCTTCAATGGCAACACACCAGCGTCGCGGCCCCCAATCGCTCTGCATAATCCATTTGGTCCAAAGGAGAGGTCTGCGCTTGCGAACGAGACTCGATGGTCTGACGCCAGTTCAGCTGCCTCGTCACCCGAGCGCAGCCGAAAGGCATTCGCCAGTCCAGCTCGCAAGCCAAGCGGAATGCAAGGCCTCAATGCGAGCGAAGGAAGCAGCTACCTCACTCCTCAAAACTTCAAGAGTGTCAAGCCGCTCCAGGCAGCTTTCATGTCGACTGGTCTCGTCAGCAAAAGGACGCGTACCCGCGGTGGCAGTTTTGATGCCGGTAGCAACGGCAACAGCACATCAATCTCAAGCACTTCCGACGAGCTACCTGTGCCTCCACGACCCAACTTTGGAAGTGCTCTTGGTCTACGAGAAGTGGTAGCAGCTGCAACTGCGCACGCTGTCGCTCACCCGGAGAAAGGCCACGCCATGCCCGATACACCTGTCAAGAAGGGCACGCCAGCAATGATGCCTTTTCCTGTCGCCGCTGGACCGCCTTCTTCGTTGAGGCCGCCATCCCAAGCCTCACGCCGCGCACCTTCGCCACTGGGCATGTATTCACCGGCTCAGGACTCGGTCTCAAGCGGTGGCAGCATCGAGTCACCTTTGCTACCCGGTGACTGCGACAGTCCGACGCTCAATCTCATGTCGCTCAGCCCTCCTTCTGCCCGGGATGCTTGCCATGCCACCAACGCCCACGGCTGGCCAGCCTTTAGCACTCTGCCGCGTAGCCGAAGGTCTCCGATGTCTATTGCTCAGGCATTTCAACCATTTGCCTCTGGCGATGCAGACGAAGACGATGCGGTCGCTCCGGCCAGCCCCAGCATCCAGCCAAGCCAGTCGCCCCCTCCGACCACCTTGAGGCGAGGCAAGCTCCGGTCGCGCATGTCGGCACAGGCGCTTGGCCGCAAAGCTGCTCCGCCGAGTCTACCTACCTCTGACTCTATGCGGATGAGGTCGGCATCTCAAGCAGACGTGCAGGTTCATACCCCTGTGAGCACCGCTGCCGCTGCCTTGAACAAGACTGAAGCCAAAATCGGACACAAGCGTGGCCAATTGAGCGAAGTGGATCACACGAGCCGTCAACGACCTCCCTATCCCCGAAACCGAGGTTCAATCGGGCTTCAACGCAAGAACTCTTCCGCCAACGTTGTGGACAGTGGCGGCAGACCTCTACCCGTCCCGATGACGCCCACGCGGAATGCCGCACAGATCAAGTGGTTTGAAGGTAAGTTGGCCCTCTGCGCTCGTTGTCTCCCCATCGATTGTAGTTCCGAAACTGATCCCTCATTCGCATCCTTCTCTCCCTGGCTGCCAACAATTCCTGCAGCTGCCCAAGTGGTCACCACTCCATCTCCATCTTCAAGGCGACAGGCAGCACAGCAACTTCGAGCACAGCGCCGTGAGCTGCTGCAGTCCAAACGCACGTCACAGCTTTCCGACGTATCTCACATTCACGACACACCTGTGAAGGCGTCGCTTCCGCCTGCAAAGCCAGGCCTCAGCATGGATCGCTTCAACCAGGCAAATGTGTCGATCAACGCTGGCAAGGTCGGTAGCCGACTCGAAACGTGCTTCACCATTGATTCTGTCATCGGCACTGGCGAGTTTAGTGAGGTGGTGAAAGCGGAGGACAAGGCGAGCGGTTGCGCATATGCGGTGAAGAGGATGAAGAAGGCCTACACGGGACCCAAGGACCGGCTCCGGCGTCTGGAGGAGGTGGACGTTCTTCGACACTTGGCGATCGACGGTCAGGCACACCCCAACATTGTCGGACTGGTTGATGCATGGGAAGAGGAAGGCCACCTGTTTGTCCAGCTCGAGCTTTGCCCGCTGGGAACGCTGGCCTTTTTCTTAGAGGAATACGGACGCCAGGTGGGAGCCCTAGACGAGCCAAGACTGTGGAAGATCCTTGCCGAGCTCTCCTCTGGGCTAGCGCATATTCACGGCAGCGGCATACTTCATCTCGACCTCAAGCCCGCCAACGTGTTTATCACCGAGTATGGCACGCTCAAGATAGGTGACTTTGGGATGGCGACTCGATGGCCCCCGCCGGATGCCTACACAATTCTGAACGGTGCTGCGATCGAGGCAACAGACCTCGCCTCAGCGCCAGGGCCATCAAGTGGGTCCAAGTCGACCCGCCCAGGCTTACAGCGCTCGTGGAGCCTTGAGAGGGAAGGAGACAGGGAGTACCTTGCTCCCGAGGTGATGCTGGCTGGCCGATATGGAAAGCCAGCTGACATTTTCAGCCTTGGTCTGATCCTTCTCGAAGCTGCGGGCAATGTGGAGCTGCCGGACAATGGCGAGCCCTGGCAGAAGCTGCGGAACGACGACTTTTCGGACGTGGACCTTAGCTTCCTCTCTGGAAGCATGCTTAGGATGCTGGAAAGCCTGCTCTCCTCAGATGCGTCAAAGCGCCCAACGGTCGAGGAGATTGTCGAGCACCCAGTGATGTCGGTGGTTCGGTCACGAATGGCACGAGGCCTGCTGGCGAGCGAGCTAGACCAGCTTCCGGACCTGAACCTACCGAGCTCGGCATCGGGGCTGACAGCAAGTGCATCGGGAAGTTCAGCATACAGCACAGCGTCAGATCGCACGGCCGGAAGGAGCGACAGGGACGACGAGGCGGATGATGGGATGAGGAGCGAGGGGGCAGAGTCGAGCAAAAGCAGTGCTTGGGGCTCTGCGCTCGGCCTGTCTGGGATCCCTACGTCGATTTCTGGATGCACGGCTTCGACGTCGAGCTCGATGAGCTCGCAGCTGGCACTCAAGGTGCGGGGAGCGCTGATTCAGGAGGCAGAGGAGGAGTTCATTCAAGCGGTGACAGATGCGGATCCGTTGGAGAGACAGCTGCGCGAAGAGCCTAGCGTCTGTTCGTCGTCATTCTCGTCGCACTCGCGCTCGTCGTCATTCACATGCGGATCGCCATCGCCACTACCATTAGGAAGTCTGGCGTTGGAGGGACGAGAGGCTCTTAAAGAGGTGCAATCGCAAGGAGCAGGAAGGGAGGATGCTGACGCGGACGCGGATGCAGATGCAGATGCGATGGATATCGACGGCTAAAGCACGGGAGAGATGGAAGGGAGGAAAAGTGGAAGAAGAGCAGCGGTATAGTAACGGTGGGCAGGACCCGCGAGCATGAACGAGTCTAAGCAGTCAAGCCTGCAACACACGTACAATAGTCAATACCATTGAATGGGTGCAAATCAAATGATACACACTCTCACTTTGCACTCGCACGATACAGCACGCGGTGCATTTGGAACCCATCTTACTCGAGTTAGAGTAGGAGCAGAAGCGCAAAGCACCATGAGAATACCACCAACTACAGTACTATCATTGTCAGAATCAGCGGCGCCCATGTGGTGGTAGGAGTGCCAGTGTGTATGGGAATCATTGTACTGTGCTGCACCCTGTTGGAAATGTATGCGACCCACTTGACCCACTTGATCCCGTGTCCGAGGGATGTGATGGGAGATGTGCAGCATCACCTCGCAGGATTCTGTGCCGTATGCACTGCAATGCACAATTGAACGTCCTCCTCGCCGAGCGGCAGCTCAGGACGCGTCTCGGCCAAGCATGTCAGGAAGGGTGAAAGGGAAGGAAGGGTGCGCGACTCGACCTCGGTCCAGTCACCTCCTTTCAGCAGCTGCTGCTACTTCGGCATGGCAAGGCAAGTCTTTGATCATAGACCTTGTTTTGGCATGGCTAGCCGGCTTACTGGGGTCTGACAGCTGCCTCCCTATTTTGCTGACCTGAGTCTGTTCCGGGGCTGGCTTGGACCGGGAGTCCGGTGGCCCATCATACTCCGCCTCCCGCAGCCTTGCCATGGCAGGGCGAGTCAAGGCGAGTCAAGCCAAGTCAAGTCAAGGCATACACTGCACCTTTTCTCCTCAGAACATGTGAGGCCGAGTGGCTGGCACCCATGGACCCGCTCTACAGTAGAGTACAGTATCTCTATCCTTCACATGTTCCAGCCCCCTTGGCTATCACTTTAGCCCACGTCACGGCTAACCAAAACCACATTTACTGTACCTTCGGTATCTCCTCCATACTCTCCGCATCTCCGCTATACCACCAGCTTTAACTCCAGCTCCCCCCTTCTTTCGACTCGTTGTCTTCTTCTTCTTCTTCTTCTTCTTGACAAAGTCGTTGCATGCAATTCGACCCGTCACGCGAGTAGTGGCGCTGAGGTGGTACTGCCATCCAAGGCTAAGGCTGCCCTCTCTCCGCCTCGTTTACGGTCACAGCATAAACACAAACACACACACGAGGTTTTGACTCATCCCTTTCTTTCCTACCACTACCCCTCCTCCAAACACACGCAAAGCAAGCATTATACCCATTCAGCTATGGTTCCATTCACCGGTAGCAGCCTCGCGGCACGAGCAGCCAGTAACACGTTGACTTTCAATGGTCTACCCCTCGGCTTTATCCCAGACGTTGGCTTTGATGGTGGCAACATTCAAACTATGTACGGAATCAACTCGATTCTGTCGGGTGCTGGACGAGCAGCGACATACGGATTCTACGATCAGGTGTACAAAGGGCAGCAATATACGGGCCAGAACCTTTTGCGCCATGCAAGCGACATTTACGACTCGGGTGCCATCTTTGAGGCGACCATCATGCCGATCGGCGGCTGGGACGGTTTCACCCAAAAGGACAACAGTCAGGCGCTTGCCGTTTGTCGAGTGCTAAAGCGACTCACGGATGCCGGCGTTGAAGTTCGTCTGCGTTTTGCACACGAGGTCAATTGGTACGTGGAGAATGGCGAGTACGACCGGGGCGACGATGACGGTGTGAGCGGGTTCAAAGAAGCCTTCGGTGTCGTCTCCCAGACATGCAAGTCGCTCTCGTCTTCCATCAAGATGTGGTATTGCCCCAACGCAGCCGACTTGACCGTGTACGAAAAGTACCTCCCCGACTCGTTCAACTCGACCGTTGACATTATCGGTATCGACTTTTACCCAGAGACCGAGGAGGCATCGACGGCCAAAAACTTTATAGAAACGCTCCAGCCGTTCCATGACAAGTACACCTCGGACACTACCAAGATGATGATTGCCGAGGCTGGATCACATGTCGTCAATGCTACCATTCAGCAGCGATTGGACTGGTTGACGGTGATCACGTCAGATCAAGTCCAACAGGCACTTCCCAACCTCGTCAGTGTGACGTGGTACAATGCCCTCCGACTATCTGACCAGCTGTCGTACGGCACCGGATCAGACTTCCGCATCGTTGACCCCGGTAATGACCAGTTTGACAACACGGCGCTACTCAATCTCTTCCCTGATCGGAATGCCTCGACCCCCATCACCAAGACGGCTAACCTTCCAGCATCACTAAAGGGTCTCAGCAACACGGCTACCCGCACCTCGACCTCTGGTGTCCTGTCGCTTGTGGCTGCGGGCTTGCTCGGCACCCTTGCTTTCATTATTTGAAGAAAGAACCCCTTAGACTTGCTATTCGCCTATAGTTACGCATCCTGTATATCCCATATTTCACATACACTCGTTTGGGGCCCTGTTTGAATCTCACTCGGTCTTTGGCATCTTGAATGGAAAATCTGTCCCCCCGTGAACCCGGCTGAAGTCAACTCCGCTCCGTCCACTGACTTTAAATTTAAAGAAAGCAGCACCAAGATGAACATTGCGTGACGTGTGGCTTTCTGAGAGACGAGTTTCACACATTCTCATTATCCTGCCATATTTGCAAACTGTCATCTAAATTTTCGAAATCATCATCCAGTGGCATCAGATCGAGTGTTGAAAAATTGAAGAAAAATCAGAAAGCGGAGAAAAAGGAATGAAGCACAAGAAACCAATCGGTCTGGTGTAGTGCGATAGACTGACTTGTGTTGGGGAGCTGAGAAAGAAAGCGGTCGATAGCTTTCAGCCAAAGCCAAGTGGGATGGCTGTATTTTGACAGGCGCGTTTTCAGTCTGGCTAGCGGGTCCGGTGAACGAAAACAAACGAGTGTGTGATATTCAGACCAGTCTACTGTAGCTAAAGAGTGTGAGTTGTGTGATACAAGAGAGAAGAGGCAAAAAAAGGAGAGTGTGGGTATGAATCCACTTACGCCTTGACAGGCGCAAGGGAAAACTTGGTTTGCAGGTGACCGAGGGTGGGTTTGTGGAGCCGGTATCCTGACGCCACAGCCTTGCGGACATCGTCGGCCTCGAGGATAGTCTGTTGGTGTACGGGGTCCTTTCCGCAGAAAAGAACAAGTACCGCGCGACCGAGAAGCTCGGAAGGGATTTCGAGCACGAAGCGGGTGGGGATGGCGAGTGCGAGTGCAATACCGGCTGTGGCGACCCAGATGAGACCGAGCGCGGCAGCGGGAGTCTTGGCTTCGATCGAGGACTGAGGGAACATGACGGGGATCACCGACCACAGCACGAGCGGGTGAACAGCGACAAGGGCGGCGGCAAAGTGCTGTCCCAGAAGGGCGATGGGTGCAAAACCAAGCACGGCGCGCAGCGGCATCGAGATGTCAACCACCGCCACGAGCAGAGCTGCACACAGCACGTCGGTGAACTTGACCATGGCGTAGACGTTTGCACCGTCCTCGGCCTTGATGACTTGAATGTTGGCAAGGCCGCTGTTGATCGGGTCCCGGACTGCCGATACGAGGAGGAGTACCATGGCCACGGCGAGCAGAATGGCTTGCAGAATCACGTTCCAGATCCCACGCACACGAGCAAAGCGGCCGCTCACATGGATCTCAGCTACCAGCAGACCTAGGATAGCGGGCGCGACGTAAGAGAGCGAGGTCCAGGACAGGAACGCGAGAAGTGCAAGCACGCTGACGCGTGCATCGTATTGAACCAGCGAGACGATGAGCGTCAGACCGTAGATGTAGAAGCTGTTCTGGAACAGCCAGGGTGTAGCCCACAGCGATCCGGTCTCGAGCTGAAGCGTCTGCGGTGTGTTCTCGACGGTGAACAGGTTGGTGGCGGTAGAGATCCACTGCGAGGGACTGTAGAAGCACCAGTAGGGTCTACCGCCAACGAGGTTAGCAAATGCCTCGTTTTCCGGGTAGTTGCTTGTCGCGTTGCAGATGCCGTACTGGATACCTGTGATAACGAGTACGGGAAAGAGGAAACGGAAGGGACGGAAGAGCATAGCAAGGCCGATCGAGCGGTAGTCGACTGTGTTCTTGGCCGTTTGTGGTACCTCGGGGGAAAGCCTAGACTTGGCGGCTGCGTCGTGCGAGTCGGTGCGACTGAGGAGCCAGTTGACACCGAGGGTCCTTCCGGAAATGGCAAGGAAGAGGATCAGGCCAAAGTTCGAGTTAAATGGGTAGAGCACACTGTTTCCCAAGGTCCACTTGCGCGTCTCGCTCGCGCACACGGTGGAAGTGAGTACAGCGAGGGCAGCGATGAAACGGAGACCGTCAATGTGTCGGAGGCGACGGTACTGGGGCTTGTCGAGGCTCGGCACCTCGTCCTCAAGGGGCGGGAGGTGGTGGTTGACGGGGCTGTCAAACTTTTCCTGAGAATAGTCCTCGTCCTGGTGCGACTTGATGTAGGTGAGCCTCGACTTGGGCCTGGGGCTTGTGTCTTCGCTGGTGCTCGTATCGGGCGAGTCGTCGTTGTACGCTGCGTGAGAGTAGGAGGAGGGCCCCGAATTGTATGCGGCCGTGGAGTGGCGACGAAGGTCAGCATACTGCGCCGTGTACTGAGTACGTTGTGACTGTTGCTGCTGCTGCTGTTGCTGTTCCTGTTGCTGCCAGCCGGTGTAGTGCTGCGAGTGACGCACGTCTTGAGCGTATCCAGCCTGGGGGACGTAGTCGGTCTCGTGCGGCGCGCCACCCTGTGGGTAGTAGTAGCTCATCTCGTGCTCGTTGGGCTGGTACTTGCTCCCTCGATTGTCTTGGAGCATGTTTTCCCTCGAAGCCTGGAAGTGGGGCTGCTGCATGATGGGAGAGGAAATGTAGCGAACCATTATGACTGTGGTAGTGGATTAGTTACTGTAGACTAGACTGGAAAGTAACGGACGTGTGGAGAGTGTGAAGGGGTCTCGAAACGGGAAAAAAAAGGGCAAAGTAAACGAGTGTGGGACACTTGGTGGCAAAGCCAAGCGTAACAGAGAGAAACGAGTGTGTGGGCAAGGAAAAAGAATGGAGATGGTGGTGTTGCGGAAAGAGATGGACAGAAGGCTCTCGATGGATGGGATGACAGTACAGTACAGGACATCGGCTACCAGCGAGTGGATCCTGTTTTGCGAGATGAGCGGCGTGTATGGGCAAGGGCATTGCAAGAGCTCGTACAGGAAGCAAGGAAGAAGGCAGGCAAGCAGGCCGGAGGGGCTGCATACAGATGAAGCGTCAGCGGACGATGCAATCATGGCTGGTGGGAGAGCGAGTGCACGGGTAAAGAAAGTTCGATCGATGGAGAGGAGGATGCAAAGAGTGCAGCGGGGTGCTGTTGGGTGAAACGACCACGGTACATGCACACACATAGTGAAGGGTACTCTGATAGGACTGACACTGTACTGTATCAAACAACAAGAACGATGCGTGGAGACCCTGCACGTGATGCACTTTACGCTGCCGTGACTGGCTGGGCTGGGCTTGTTTTGGAGATGGGTTGGCCGAGTGCGCTCGGTGTAGCGGCATGAAAAGGATATGGAGAACCGACGACAAACTGCTGGCTGGCTATGAGACAGTGATTACCAGTGTGATGTTGGAGGGAGTGGCGGGGGAGAGAGGGGAATGGTGAGTCGAGCTGCGTTTGACAGGTGTGGGCCGACCCGACGCGCTTCAGTGGTATTCTTTCTTGGCTCCACTCCGAGTCGGATCTGTCAAGCACAGTACAGTACAGTACTTTGGCTGCACTGCACTGCTGCGACGCGTCAAAGGAGAAGAGACCCGCTCTGGCTTCGGTCGGCTTGGAGGCAAATGGCAAATGGCAAATGGCAAATGCAGCTCGGACGTGTCATGCAGTGCCAAACCGGACCGGAACAGGGGACGCGTCGCATTTCTCGCAGCACTCTTTCCCCTTCCTGGCCAATCAGCATACTGTACCATCAGTGCATCAGTGCATCAGTGCATCAGTGCATCAGTGCTTCTCCGGGGCGAGGCCCATCCCAAGCCATGGTCATTGTTGCTGCCATGGCTCCCGCTCCCTTTGACAGCTAGCTCCTCGCTTCACTTGACCTGCTATCCCTGTCCCTGTCCTTGTCCCTGTCCCTGTCCCTGTCCCTGTCCCTGTCCGAGCTCGAGCCTCCCTAGCCGACCGACCCCGAGACGCAGCTCCACCCACCACTAGCCGCATATACCCTACTCTTCTCCCCTGTCAGCCTTGTATGCCTCGTGGCAGTCAGTCCTTGCCCGCGTTCTTGTAGATCCCTGCATGAATCTACACTGGTCCTTACCATGGCGCCTCCTCCGAGACGGGCCCCTTCCTGTCCTTCTCAGAGCGAGAGACAAAGACAGAGGTGCTCGCATACACCTCTTGCCCTCCCTTCTCCCGTGTCTTGGCCCAGCTGACTGACCAATCTAGGAGATTCGCTTCGTATCCTGATAGAGTCCCTGCCCTGCGCTCTCTTCGTCCATTGAGCCTGGTGGTCGAGCCTAGATAGCTACAGTAGATCCTGCCAGCTGGCTCCTTGACCACCGTGCTCTTCTCTTCTACTTTTACCACCACCACCATCTCTTTGGCCACTCGTCTTTGCACTCTATCCTGTTTTATCTTCCCCCTTTTGTCCTCA
The DNA here is from genome assembly GCA_026413255.1 of Fereydounia khargensis. Classification (NCBI taxonomy): domain Eukaryota; kingdom Fungi; phylum Basidiomycota; class Ustilaginomycetes; order Urocystidales; family Fereydouniaceae; genus Fereydounia; species Fereydounia khargensis. Next base: position 74,173 of record JAOCZO010000033.1, read on the forward strand.
AGCAGAGCCACAACAAGCAGAAAAGTGCACAAGTACGGCGGTGGCTACTCACCATGAATCCCTCTGGCGGTCCACACCAGCCGCATGGCTACTACGATGCATCAGGCGGCCACGGCCACTTTTACCCTCGTGGCGATGCCTATCTCGATGTGCCTCATTCCCCATATACCCCGGATACCCCTACCTACGTTGACTCTAACGGTCCTGGCACTCCAAGAGACTACAACTTCCCAGAGCCCGATGGCATCTCTCCCGCTGGTCCAATCGACTACCACAAGGCATACATCCAGAATGCGAAAAAGCATCAGTCCCTATATGCTCCACCTGAAAAAGTCTCCCCTGAGCCCACTCCTCTGCCCTCAGAGACCTCGATGACCGCCTTGGTCCCCAACTCTGTTGTCGCTCACAAGGTTCAGCGCCTCGACTATGCTGATGGACTTCGCGGTCTGGCTGCGCTAATGATCTTCAACATCAACTTTATGGACAATACCTTCCGCACATCCCATCCTGATGTTGTCAATCCCGAGACCGCTCCAGGTATTCTTCGAAGTCCCATGGGTCTCCCGCTCCTCTTCATGATTTCTGGTCGAGTTAATGTCACCCCCTGGTTCCGCTTCAAGGCTGCCGGTCACGCTATCGAATGGGCCGCACTGCCCGATGCAATCATTCGACGTACTCTCCGTCTGCTCATCGTTGCGAGCTCCTGGGAGGTCATTCAGAAGATCGAGTGCGGTGCTGGTGCTTTCAAGCGTACCTACGAGGCTGAGCTCTTCCTCCAGACTGGTGTGCTCAAATACCCACAATGGTGCCGCCTCGATGACTCGCTCTTCTCCGAGGACCCCAGCAACTGGAACATCTATACTACCTTCCAGGACATTCTCAGTGGCGTTATCAGGCTTGCAACGAACCGCAACTATGATCAGCAGAGTGCTGGCAGCGGTCTACTCTGGTCCATGTTCCCACAGGTCTGGGGCATGATCTTTGTCATGATGCTCCTGCCTATCGTCATGTTCATGGATGGCTCTCGCCGCTTTGCCCTCTACGGCGCTCTCATGGTCGGCATGGGATGGACTTACTCAGGCAATCTGCCCTTCCTCATTGGTATGATGGCAGCCGATCTCTCCTCGTCTCGCTACCTGAAAAAGTTCCAGACCAAAGCACGCTGGCTCTACATCACCCTTGAGTTTGTCATGGCTGCTTTCCTGACCACGACCATCTGCTACCACCCCATCATCAGTGCAATCGACAATGCACTTGGTTCCATCACGAACCGCGATGGCAAGCTTGGTTACACCGCATCTGCCCCTTCTACGGGCAGCATGCCAGGACCGCTTCTACAGGCTTCTCTTCTGTTCCTTTGGCTTGAGATGAGCCCTGTACTTCAGTGGCTTGTGTCCAACTTTCTCCTCAAGGCTCTCGGACGAAGAGCGATCGGCTTTTACTGTGCTCAGATGACCATGATCTATGGCTTGATGCCCCACCTCACCCTCCATTTCCGCGACCAAGGCTATACCTTCTTTGACAACATGTGGAGCACCTGGGCCCTAACTTTCTTCTCGACGTACGCTGTCGCTTGGCTTACGGGTAAGACGCTTGACCGTGCCGCCATCGCATTCAGCTTGTGGTTCTCGCAGAAGCTACAGACTCGCTCCTCGTTGGGTATGTTGACCGACGCGGGTTTGGTCGTATTTGACACACTTGCCTACGGTCCTGGCCGCTTTGTCCGAGCTGTTCCTGGATGGTGTTCTCACAAGTGGGCCCGCACCAAGCACCTGACATGGACCCTCTTCAACTGGCGAGGCTTTGTCCAGCCTCCTCCGTTCCCGACTCACCCTGGTGAAGTAGGACTCAAGTTCAAGGATCTCCATTCGACGCTGTTCGATGCCGATATTTCTGATGACGTTCAGGCCGTGCGCACTCGCCGCATCCTGCGAGTCCTTTCCTTCATGGGTCCCGTTCAAGTCTGCATCATTCTCGGTCTTGGGGCCACCTGGATGTTCTTCAATCCTTGGCACGACTTTGTCCTTGATGGATTTGCTGACTTTAGCACTCTTTGGCGTGTACTCTGGGCACTGGCTCTGCCATACTGCATCATCACTACGCTTGGTTTCGCGACTCCGGACATTACCCGCACGCCAGAGCAACAGAAGAACCGCAAGGTCGTCCGCGAGCACATCCACCGTCTCTTCATCGTGTCAGTCACGCGTGGTTCAAACCCAGAGACGACACGACGTGCCCATTCGCAGCTCAAGCAGCTGGAAAAGTACCACCCTGCTGTGCGGGTTGTGGTTCTGACTGACGAGCCGTACGCCTACCCGGACTTGGACAACATTGTGACTCCCAAGAACTACAACTCTGCGACTGGCAAGGCCAAGCACAAGGCCAAGGCGCTCGACTACTTCCGTACCACGATGAACCTCACTCCGTACGACTGGATCCTGCACATGGACGAAGAGTCTACCATGGACGCCGAGTCTCTTCGTGGCTGCTTCGACTTTGTCCGATACAATGACGCACACATTGGTCAGGGTATCATCACGTACAACGGAAAGCGCGAGACGTACTGGAAGAACTGGTTCTTTGCTGTTGCTGACTGCATTCGTGTCGGCGACGAGCTTGCACGATTCTCGCTACAGACCAACATTATCAAGCGTCCCGTATTCGGTGTCCACGGCTCGTTCCTGTTCATCAATGGAGATGTAGAGAACCAGGTCACTTGGGACTTTGGCTCGCTGGCCGAGGACTTTGAGTTCTCGCAGGCAGCTTGGGCTAAGGGATACAGCGTGGGCCGCATCCACGGTGTCGTGCGTGAACAGTCGCCCGAAGGCTGGCAAGACTTTTTGAAGCAGCGCCGTAGATGGTACATGGGTATCCGTGAAATCGATGGACTCTACTTCCTGCCTCAGATCGCGATCAAGCTCTGGACAGCCGGAATTTTCTGTCTCGTTGCGACGATCATCAATATTCCCTTTTCGCTGCTGCTCGACTCTAGTGGCGCCACTCCGCGATGGCTGTACGTCATCTCGTGTTTCTGCTTTGGCAACTTTTACTGGCTCTACTACTCGGGCCTCTTCTTCTCAGAGATCGACTATGGATACGAGTGGAGCGAGATGTGGAAGATTCCCGTGCACGCTATCGCACTCTTCTTTATCCAGCCCGTCATGTCTTTCTTCGAGGGTTGCGCTGTCATCTTTGCCATGTCCACCGAGGAGGGCGAAGTCGGGTTCCAGGTCATCAAGAAGTAGTCGCAAATACAGTATTGTATCACATTCATTTACCCGACATGGTATTTCTCCCTCGCTCTCTTTCCCTCACCTCTATACATTCATTTTGGTCTCTAGTTTGTTTGAGTCTACAGTAGCTGTGATAGAAATTCAAGTGGTACCCCCTAGTCGAGTCTATTAGTGCTCTTCCACTCTCCCCAATTCTGTCTGACACCCAAGCAGCCCCAAGTAGCTGCGAGGATGATCTCAACAGCGGCAAGAAAGGCGAGCGAGTTGTCAAACTTGCGTACGATAAGTTGGGAGAGTGCTGCACCAATGAGGAGGGCGAGAATGCCTGCGAGGCGGAGTGCCTGTTTCGTGTTGAGCGGGTTGAGGTCTGCGCTGACGTTAGTCAGAGTGGCTGTGAACACGACAGTAGTGCTAAGTGGTGAAGGTAGACGGGAGGAGAGGCAGGACTGGATCCCCAGAGAGATAGAGAGCTGGCATGGCGTGCATTGCGTACGTCAGCAAGGTCCACTTGTCCGCTTTGAATCTGAGGACCAAACGAGATGTACTCACGAGAGCAAGGACGACAGGCGCCCTCTCGCCGTTCAAATTGAAGTCTGCGTAGGCGATTCCAACTAGTGTTAGTGTGAGCGTGAGGGCAGCACGCAAGATGCTCGATGCGATAAGGGCGGTGCGGCTGGGCTGGAAGCGGGCAGCGAGGTTGGCACCGATACTAAAGCCGCCGATGGCGCTCAGTGAACAGAGCAACCGACGCATCGTGTCTGGCAGCGAGAAGGCAGCCAGCACCAACTGGACCAGGTTGCCCGTCATAAAGCCGACCCATGTCTGCGTGGCACTGTACGCCAGACCATCCGCCAGCCCTGTCGTGAGGCACTGCAGGAGGAGCGCAGGTTCCACGGATGACGGGGTCGTCGAAAGGCTGTTCAGAGACGCATCGAGTGGCCCATGGTCAGTACCTGTGCCATGCTAGAGCAAGGGTGCGTGACTTACTGGTATCGAAGAAACGATAAGCGTGGCCGCGAGCGGTTCTGACGACCCAGCAGCGGCGCCTGCTCGTCCATGATGCCAAATGGACCCTGGACGCTTTGGTAGGCGAAGGCGAAGGGTCAATTTTTCTCAAGAGCTGCATTGCGCGGCGAATTGCTCGGCTCGGCATATGCTACAGTACTGTACAGTAGCTTGGAACGCTCGCTGACCCCCGTTGATGAGGTCAATGTGGAGTCGAGACGACTGCCGCTTTACGCGAAGGGGGATGGTGCATATGAGCACCGCAGCCTCTGCTCCATTCATGCCTCACCGCGCTGTTCTTTCCCTTCCTGCCCCCACGGCTACATCCTTAGCGAGCGACACACAAGGTGGCTAGTGGCTAGTCTTACCGTCCTGGCCGACGAGAAGGGTCAATCGCCGCACAGCTCTCTAAGCTCACTGTCAGCCATGTCGTCACGTCGCTTGCACCACCATCACCGTCACCACATCATCACGCCTCGGCGACTGGCAACCATGTGGCGCAACAGCGTTCCTATCCTTCTCGCGCTCGTGGCCTCGTGTCTAGGACACTCAGCGGTGTCGCAGCACATCTTTATGACTCCCCCCTCATCCGCATCCGACATCGCCGCTGTACCTCAATGCTATCCCTTCTGTGCCGCTGGCGAGGCACCTCCTGTCTCGCAGGTCGAGGCTGCGCGCTACGCCTCGCTCGTATCAGAACAACTGGCTCATGTCGATCCCCGCATTGGCACTAACGGACCAGACCCGTCCGAGTACGGCGGCATGGTACCCAGCGTGGCACTTCCCTTTGCCGCCGTTCGTACCGTGCCCATGACTCGCGAGAACCTCGTCAGTGGCTGCGCCTACCACGACAACGACACGGCCATCATCGGCTGGCTCGCAAGTCGTCAGCCCGCCATCTGGATGGGCGACTATGGCTTTGCGACTCTCTACACGCTCCCTGACGGTCAGATTGAGACGGACACCGAGAAGCGTGCACTGCCCTTCAAGCGCGAGAACGAGTTCGTCAGCCCCTACAAGCATACAGTCCGCACCGACGACGGCCTTTTCGCAGAGATGGCGGGAAAGAGCCGCTCGGCCATGTTTCAGTTTACCTATGAGAACGTCACCCAGTCGCCTGCTGTTGTGGTGCAGGCCACGCGCCCAGAATGGCGTGGTGCTGTCTACGCCAACCCCGAGCGCGGTGAGATCACCGGGTACAATCCTGAGCGCATGGACTATCGTCTCGGCCCCAACCAAGCGCTCAATTTTAAGGGGCACTTTGTCTTCCGCTTTGAGCATCAGGCTGCCAACTCGTCCAAGTGGACTACAAGTCTTCCTGCTAACGGGCTCGGTACGATCCACACCAACGCAACGGGCAAGACCTTGCATCCCGGCGAGCGAGCGCGCTGGAACGAGCTGGGTGTCTACTCTTACGCCCGCTTCCCTGCCGGCACACACAAGGTGCGCGTCAGGCTCGGCCTGAGTCTCATCAGTGAGGAGCAGGCAAGGTACAACCTCGAACATGAAATCCCTGATGGGACCACCATGGACGACGTTGTGCACGAACTGATCGACGCCTGGAGTGACAAGGTAGACCGCATTCAGGTTACGGGCGGCACTAAGAGCGACAAGCGCATCCTCTACACGGGCATCTTCCACTCGTCCCAGTATCCGGCTGAGCATGCCGAGCCGCTTCCACCGTCCAAATCGCGCAGCATGGGATCCAACACGACGGCCGCGTACCACTACTACTCGGGCTACACTGATTCGGTGCACACAAGCCCTACTCAGCGTTATCAGTCGTGGTCCATCTGGGACGTATTCCGTGCACAGTGGGGCTACCTGATCCTGACCGAACCGGAGCGCATTGTCGACATGGTGCACTCCCTTCTTGATATCTACGACCAAAGCGGCTACCTACCCATGTGGGCCAATCTTGCCGAGACCAACATCATGATCGGCACGCACGCCGACAGCCTTATCGCAGAGGCAGCAGTCAAGGGTGTGCGCGGGTTTGACATGGACAAGGCTTGGTCCGCCCTGTACCGCGATGCAACTGTTCCTCCCGAGCGGGAGATTGAGCTGCGATACGAGGATCGCGAGGAATATACTCCGCTTGAAGTGCGTGCTGGCCTCAGCGCTTACGACGAGATTGGTTTTGTGCCTCTGGATGGATGGAGCGAATCGAGTAGCCGTACGCTCGACTACGCCTACGACGACTATGCCGTGTCAGTCTTTGCCAGACTGCTCAACCGGACTGAGGATGCGGAGCGTTTCCTCGCGAGGAGCAAGAACTACGCCAATGTCTTTGACCCCGATCAAGGTCTCATGGCCGCGCGGCTGCGAAACGGCACGTTCCTCCGCCAGCAACTCGAGCATCCGCTGGCACGCCAGGACGGCTTCACCGAAGGTAACCAGTTCGACTGGTCGTTCGATGTCGTGCACGACGTCGACGGGCTAGCCAAGCTGCTCGGCGGACGGGAACGTCTGCTGGCTCTGCTGGACCGTCACTTCCGCGAGGGTCACAACAACCAGAGCAACGAGCCGTCACACCATATTCCCTTCCTGTACGCACTGCTCGGCCACCCAAGCCGAACGCAGGAACTTGTCCGCTCGATTGCGCACGAGGCGTTCCACGATGAGCCGGATGGATACGCCGGCAACGAGGACTGCGGACAGCAAAGTGCCTGGTTCACATTTGTCTCTGCTCTCGGCGTGTACCCCGTTGATCCGCTCAGTGGTCAAGTTGTCGTCGGCGCAGGTCCCTTCTTCGACACCGTGCAGGTATCCTTGCCCAACAAGAAGCCTCTGCGCATCTCCAAGAAGGGTACCGGTGACTATGTGCGCACAGTCACGGTAGACGGCAAGGCACGAAAGGAGCCCACCATCCCATGGGATAGGATCGGAGACAGCGAATGGGTGTTCGAGATGAGCGAGACGCCTGTGGCATGGAACAGCTAGATCTGCCGACTAGTGCTGGGACGGATAATAATTGTATTTGCAACGGTGGCGGGATATATATTTGTACAGTACAAAGTTGCAGTGCAAGGCCATGACAATTTTACGAAAAGCAGGGCAGGAATTATGACAAGAGACGACCAACGACACGGCTAGCCTCGTTGGCCACAGGCATCCAGATTGCGCGGGTCCGGTGGATTCCCCAGGCAATAGAGACAGCCGAGGCGGTAGCGAACGAGAAGCGCAGGATGCGGTCCTGCCTCTGTTCTCTGCGCACGACTTTTGCGTAGCTAATGTTGGAGAACGTGACCATGCTGTACAGACTGCACCACGCTGAGGCCGGAAGCACGGCCATTAGGAGCGTATCGAGACGCTTGCGCCAGAGGTAGCTCGTCTTTACGACGCGTGTGGCCATCTCGGTGTAGTTGTTCTGCGCGAGCTGGTTGATCGCCAACAGGTCTGGGTGGCGTGTCTTTGTGTACGACTCGAGTGCGTCCGTGAGCGAATGGGAGGCGTCAATCGTCTCGAGGAGTACGCGCACATCTTCAAAGCCGCAGTTGAGGCCCTGTCCGTAGAATGGGAGCATGGCGTGCGCCGCATCTCCAATCAGCACCGCCCGGTCACGGTAGTGGTATGGGTTGCACTTGACGCTGCCGAGCGGGCTGGGCCGGCGCGATAGTACGTCCTCCACAAGTCGATCTGCGCCGATGAGCGGAATCGCGTCCGGAAAGTGGCGCTTGAAGAAGGAGAGAATGGCGTTGCGCGATGACAGTTCCGTGAAGACCGAAAAGGGCGCAAAGAGCGTCGATGTGAAACTGCCATCGCGGTTGGGAAGCGCGATGAGCATGAACTCGTGCCGCGGCCAGATGTGAAGGTGGTGCGGATCGAGCTGCCAGGCGTCGTGTCCGCCCCGCTTGCCGTCTCCGCGCATGCGCTGCCCAGCACCGAGCGGTGTGCGCGCTGGGATCGACAGCTCAATGTAGCCGTTGTCAATATACTCGTGGCTGTACGTCATACGTACCATCGCACCCATGGCGCTGCGAACAGACGAGTGTGCTCCGTCGCAGCCAATCACGAGGCCGGCATAGCGCGTAGTGCTGCTCTTGCCCCGCCCGTGCGGATGGTGCTCAAAGTCGAGACGCACGCGCTCGCCAGAGGTGGCGGCACCATCCGCCTTCTTCTTGCCGCCGCGCGAGTCGTGGTCAAAGTCGAGCGTCTGGAGGCGGTGCTCAAAGTGCACGTCAATACCAGGGTGGCGCGACGCGTGCTCGAGGAGAATGTTGTTCAGGCGGCCGCGGTCGACCGAGTTGATTGCCTCGCCCTTAGTCCCGTAGGCCTGGCTAATCTGAGACACATCACCGCTGCGGTTCGGAGCGGTGTGAATCATGCGCGAGTGCATGGGCACTGCTTCCTCGAGTACGAGGTCGGCGAGGTCGAGACCAAGACCAGTGACGCTGCGAAGACCGGTGATACCGCGGAGTGAGAGGGCGAGGTTGATGCTGCGCTGCGAGGCTCGTGCGACCGCTTCGGAGGTGCGCGGGTCGGGGCGAGACTCGTAAATGTCAACCTTGCATCCGCGCTGGGCGAAGGCCAGGGCAGCGAGGCATCCGACAGGTCCACCGCCAATGACGGCAATACGCTCAGGCAGCATGGCACGAACAGCACTGTAGTCAACGCGCGGAGGGAACCTGGAGAGCGTCTCAGGCGTAGCGAGCACTTTACCCTGGGGCGAACCTGGCTGGCTGTCTTCTTCAAGAAGTGAAGCGTGCAGACTGGTCTTGCCAGACGCGACAGCGTGAGCAACGAGTCGCTCGAGCTCTGCGTTACGGCTAGTGAGGTAGTCGAGCTTGCTCATCACCGCAGCCATCTGGTCCACAAGCTGCTTCGTCTGAGAGGCGGTGTCTCCCAGTGCCTTGGACTGGTCGAGCAGACTCGACTTGCGGATTGAGGTCATCTCGGAGACAATAGATGCTTCTACACGCTGAGTTGTCGCTTGCATGGTCTCTTCAAAGTGAGGGGCAAGCACCTTGGAAACGACCTCGGTAGCAGTACGCTGTACGGCCGGAAGGATGGTCTGGGCAATGTTGCGACTGAGGTGGTCTTTGAGGTCGGGCTTGCGGAGAAGCTTTTCGAGCTCAACAGGCAGGTGGGTTGAAAGGCTCTCCTGGACAGACGACAGGAGCTGTGCATTGGTCTGGTCGCGAACGGCCGCAACCAGCTCACCGCGCAGCGACTCGGCGATGTCGGCTGCCAATGAGCGCTTGAGGGCATCTAGAGCGGGAGAAGACTCAATGGCGGATGTGGGGGATGGACCGGCGGGTGGGTCTTGGTTGTGGGAGCCGTTCGCCTTGACAGTTCCCGAGGCATCCTTGCCATTGGCCACAGAGCCATTGCTGGGCTGGCGTGGCTCAGTCGGGGTCGCTGCTGAAACAGCGAGGGGCTTGAACGTGTGGGAGGTCTTGGATGTGGATGAAGAAGAGGAAGAAGCAGAGGTGGGCGACGTGATTCGCTTGGGCGCCCCTTCAAGGAGGTCCAAAAGCTGGTTGGAGGGCGCCCCAAGAGAGGTGCCGCTCAGGTTGTCGGAGCGGCCGGGCATCCTAGACTGATTCAGTTTGAGGTTGCGAATAGGCCGGGCTGAGTCGGGGGTCTCGCGCTGGATGGCAACAAGCTTTCGGCTTGATTGACGTCGTCTGGTGGCAGGTAAGTTTAGAGGCTGTGATGGTTGGGAAGATGTGATACACACTCTTAAGGGTGCGAGTTGGCCATGGAAAATGCTGAGCTTAGCTGAGCTTACTCTAGGTGCTGAGAGCAGGCCACTCGTCGTGTGGGTTGCTCAGCCCCCGACTCGGAGATTCCGGGTTCGTGGCTGCAGCGCGTTTGCGTGTATCTGATGCTCAACTCATCAAAATCTTCCACTTCTTCTTCGCCTACGGTTCCAGCCCACGGGACATCTTCCGTTTCCTCCTCTCTTTTCGTCACTTCAATCTGTGTATATCAATTAGCAACCTTCTGGCAAGCGTTGATCTTTACCCTTCCCCTCCTATACCGTACCTGCTCTTCTAGGATGGCTGTTCACTCTGGGTACCATCATTTTTCCTCAACCACTGTGTAGTTGGCGGGAGAAATCGATTTCTCCACCTCGGCAGCGGACCGAGGAGGTAAGCAGGCAGACAGGCAAACAAAAAAAAAGTGCGTGATTTCATAGCCCAGCCTCGTGGGAGTCATCATCGCTAAGCCAAACGCGGAGAATTCAAATCTTGCGACACACCAGTGAGGCAAAAACAGAGGGAAAGCCAGACTCGCTTCCACTCTCGAGGCCCGCTGCGCGGTTGGCTGCCGCTGACCTGATCTCGCGTGCAGTGGATCTGCGGAATCGGCGATTATGTTTTCCCCGATTTTTGTCCTCGGGATCGGGCAAATCGGTCACCCAGGGGGGTGTCACCCTACAACACTTCAGGGCAAGAATGGATAGACAGGTGTGCGTAAGTGCAAGGAATCACTTGCTGGCGTTGTTGCAAAGAAATATACTGATTGTAATGGTACAGGTATGATGAATCCAGAGAGGCTCGTGCAATGGCAACTGGGCTGCTGCTACTTGTCATCCGCTTCAGCCTTGATCTCTTCGTCCTCTTCGCCCTCATCGTCTCCCTCCTCTGCCTCTTCATCCTCAGCGATCGCAGCATCAATCCATCCGTCCGATAGCTTTCGGCCGTTCTCGTCTTCCACGCCGCCATAGTACTGACAGGCCTCAGCGTTCACTGGCCCGGTCTCATCGCAAAAGTCAAACACAGGACAGTGTCCGCAAGGCGTCTCGGTCCAGCCGACCCGCACCGAAAGCGGACGCACTGCTCGGTAGACGAAGGGTGATGCGTCCGACGCCATTCTCTCCTCTTCGGCCTCCGAGTCCTGGTCTGATTCCTCCGATGAGCTCGATGGCGCTCGCGACTTGGATCGGGACCGCGATCGTGACCTAGACCGTGAGCGGGACCGCGCTGAATGTTTTGATGACTTGGATCGCTTGCTCTTCTTCTTGGTCTTGGAAGACGAACGCTTCGACTTGGATCTGGATGAGGACACTTTCCTGCTTTTCTTGCTGCTACTCGACTTGGAACGCTTGCGCTTCTTGGACCCCACATCCTCGCTCTCACTGCCAGACGAGGCTTCGCTGTCGCTGCCGCTGCCGCTGCCGCTCTCCGATTCCGTCTCCTGCGCAGACTCGCTCTCGTCGCTGCTTGCTGATCCCGAGTCCGAGTCCTCGCTGCTGCTGCCACTTCCACCGCTGCTCCCGGATCCACTGCTCTGTTCGTAGTCGCTGTCCGCACCGCCATTGAGGCCAAAGCTCCTCTCAAGACCTGCAGGAATCTTGGGAATCCTCTCGATCTGCTCGTCGTAGACCAAGATATCAAGAAGCGATACAACATGTTCAACTTCCAGCTGCGTCTCGGTCAGACCCGAGTTGCGAAGGTATGAGTGAACGGTGTGTGCCGTGGGAAGATTACGTGTTTGTGACGAAGGAAACAGGGCCCGTGACTGTCCATTCTTGGGGAAGGACTGTTGATCAGAGAAGCAACATGAAACATCAGCACTCATACACATTTGGGGCACATCAGGAACTTGGTCACTCACCTTGGACCTGATAAAGTTGAGACATGCCATGGAGAGTTCGTTAATGAAGCCCGTGTCGAGCTCATTGTCCGTGTACCAAGGTCCACCAGAGAGGTCGGTCGAGGGCTGGAGACCAAACAGCATATAGATCTTACGTGTAGGATTCTTGACCGATTTGACTGTCTTGACGAGCTGTTTCTGCTCGAGCGACTTGAGCGATCGGTTGATGATTGTCTGGTGCAAACCAGTACGTGCTTTGAGCATCTTGGTCCAGATGCCCTCGTTACGAGAGTCTTTGATATGAGAGTAAACAATGTTCTCATTGTCGTCCAGCTTTCCCATCCTGTGTCAATTGTGCATCAGATGTCGTCAGTGTCCAAGCACCAGTAGTCAAGGGAGATCCTAACTTCCACTTACATGCTGGCTTCGGTCTTGGCGGTGGCCACATACTGGAGGCTGTCGCCCACCTTTTGGACTGTGAAAAGATTCTAGAATGCGACGTCTCAGAGCCTCTGCACATATGATGCAAGGAATGTGTTGGCGTTAGCTTACCTTCCTTAGTAGGCCGTTGATGGCCACAAGGCGGTCCTCGACAGCAACATCCTTGAAGCGACTGTCCAGCTCATCCTGGGTGATAGTATTGTTCGCGCCGGCAAGGGCAGCCGAGTATAGCTTGGACTCGACGTCACTCAGCTTGCCGCCTTTGGACGAAGAGGCCGACGCCCCGGCTGATCTGGACCGCGAGGGCATCTTTGCTGAGCCCCTCTTAAAGCGCTGCTGCAGGTGACGGCCAACGGTACAGGCGAGAAAGATTGAGCCCCCAGCTTTGGAGCTGATTTGTGCTGGTTGAGCGTCGATAGATCAGAGGAAGGGTCAGGCTAGGGTTCAACTTTGTGTTTGTGTTAGTCGTGGCTGGTTGTCGTTGGCGTAGGAATGCAACTGCACTAAGAAGGAGTGTGTTTTGCCGGAAAAAAAGCTGGCTGAAATGGAGAGGAAAAAGTGCAAGAAGTGCATTGGCGAGATTTTTGCTGATTTGTTCGGCTCCGTCACTTTCTCCCTTCGCTTGAGTTGCCCGAGTTCCGAAAAAGAGAGTGAGGCCTCAGAGAGTGTGTTTTGGGGTCTTTTGCGCCTATCCCAACCCGAATGGCGCGAGTCACAGTCACGAAGACAGAGACAGGCAAGCGCGCGACAGGCGGCGGCGTCCACCGTCCCTACCCAACCCAACCCACCCACAGCACAGACAGCAGACAGACACGCACGCAAGAACCCTGAATTAGGCTTTCTCCACTGCATGCCGGACGGGGGTTGCATTGATTCTCGATCGGGACTTTTGAATATCACATTTCCATATCATCTACGGGACGGCGCTCTTCATCTTCATCATTCAATCTTAGGCTCCCACGTATTACACGCACGGACAGCCGAAAGTGGTCGAAGGTCTTCCGATACTGTCTCAGCCCACCCCATTCGACCTAGTTGCTGCCTTTCTTCTTCATTATCACGTCACGTACGGGCCGCCGAGACAGACAGCATCCTTCTTCTCCTAACGACGGCGGCGCAGCTAGCAACCCGAACTATCACGGCAAATCCTCAACACCACTCGTCACACTTCTGACGCCTAGAGCAACAGTTGCCAGCTCATCAGCGCACCAACACACGACAAGAGTCTCGAAGCAGCACTCGACTGAGATATTTTCCCTGGCTGCAATTAATTCTCAGCTCTTTTCCCTTTTCCCCCCTTTCATCGGCTCACACCATCTACCACCTGTATCGTCCTGTGAAAGGCCTCTAGAGTCAGCTCGCGGACCAGCTAACAGCCATTTTGGCTGATCATGTGCTCACCAAACGTCCACTTTGAACAGCGGCACCGCGACTCTCACATCTCTAGCAACCCCTTTGCCTCTTTCTCTTCCTCCATCTCTCCAGACTCCTCCTTTGTTCCTGGTGTTCCTTCAAGTCACCTCGGCAAGGCCCTCGAGGGATCATCCTTTGATGCCTTTTACCGCTCTTCTTCGTCCTCGACTCGCCCAAATGGCATTCCGATAGAGCTCCACCACACTATCTCCAATTCCTCCTCGGTACTGTCTCTGGCTGTCGATGAGGCAAAGGGCCTCGTGTTTAGTGGCTCTCAGTCGGAATCCATCTGCGTCTGGGATCTACGCACCTATCGACAGCTTCCCACGCTTCAAGGACACACCGGCAGTGTTCTCGCCCTTGAACTAGCTCCCGAGAAGAACTGGCTCTTCAGCTCATCCGGAGACAACACTGTTCGCATTTGGGACACTAAGACCCTCAAGCCTCTCTATGAAGTCCATCCTGCTGAGGACAATGTCGGCGACATCTTCGCGCTTCAGTGGTGCGAGGAGCTAGAGACGCTCTACCTTGGCTGTCAGAACACGTCTATCCAATGGATATGCCTTTCTGGGCTCAAGTCTTCCGCAGCCAAGGCATCGAAAGCGAGAGGTGGCACTGACAGTCCCAGCTTGGCTGCACCCCAGTCGCTTCACTTTTCGAGGCCTCACAAGTTCTTCGACTCGGTTCCAATCGCTGTCAGCCGCTCTGCAAACGGAACCAAGCCTAGCAGTGGTGGCTCGACACCCCGCATTCCTTCTCTGAGGCCAGTCGGCTCGAGCAGCACTCTCCCATCTGAGGCCAAATTTGACCGTGGGAGGAACCTTGCCGTACCCGAGGTCATTGACAATCCTGCACGATCCAAGTCAACCGAAAGAGTCCTTCGTGGGGTCACTGAGGCATTTGAAAACGTCAATGTTGCCGGAGACTCTGACGCAGCTATTCGGACGCCTGAACTTCACGGCTCTTACGATGCTGTGACGTCTTCTGAGGTAGAAGTCTTGGTCGTGCCATCGACCTGCTCGGTTCCCAGCGCGCATTTCGGCTACATTTACTGTTTCACCCTCCTCAAGCTTGAGGGTGATGAACCCTTCCGGACCGTTTTGGCATCTGGATCTGGCGACGAGTCAGTCAAGCTGTGGCATGCCACGCCCGAAGGTCTTGTGCATCTGGCCACGCTGGATAGCCCCAACTCTGACGGCAACGCGGTGATGGCACTGGCTTCATGGGATCGGACCCTGTTCGCTGGCCTGCAGGGCGGTGTTGTTGAAGTGTGGGATTTGGAGACGTGCACTCTGGTCCGTACAATGCGTGCTCACGCGGATGATGTGCTCGGCCTTGAAGCCTCGTCTGTCGAAGGGACCCTGTTCACCGCCTCAGCAGACGGCCGTATTCGCAGATGGGATCGTTCCTTCCGATGCACCCACGAGTGGACTGCCCACGACGGTATAGTCTTGTCCATGACCTCAATCCGTAAGCCTGTTTCTCCAGTCAATGGCAGCGAAAGTGGCTCTGGCTACGTCAAGACTGTCCGACTCGTGACAGGAGCCAGTGACAACAAGATCAAGATCTGGGACCTGCCTTCTGCGCTGGACGAGGCTGGCCTAACTCGAAGAGGACCATCGAGCTTTGAAGACGATGTGTCTACCAAGCTAGGTCAGTCACTTTTCATCGAACGTCAAGGCCGTCGCGTAGCCGGGCCCTCCGCGCCCGAGTCAGTCACTCTGCTGTCCGCTCTGTCCAGGTTCATTACTTTCAAGAGCATCAGCTCGGTCGAGGAGAATCGCGAAGACTGTCGCCAAGCAGCACATTATCTGAAATCGTGCCTCATTGATCTTGGAGCCGAAGCAAAGATTCTTGCCAACAGGCCGGGCCGCAACCCTCTTGTGTTGGGGACTTTCTCCGCGAACATGCCTAGCCAGCGCCGCGACAGTTCACTAAGCCCCAATCAGATTGCCGGCGCAGGACAGCGCAGCTATTCGCAGAGCCGAGGCAGCAACAACCAGTCGACTGATGGCGATTCTCTCCAGGCCAGGCGCAAGCGTATCTTGTTCTACGGTCACTACGACTGCATTGCGGCTGAGGGTCAGTGGAACAGCGATCCATTCCGCATGGATGGCCGAGACGGGTACCTTTACGGCCGCGGTGTCAGTGACAACAAGGGCCCGATCCTGGCCGCCGCTTGTGCTGCATCGCAGCTGCTGACTATGCGCCAGCTGGACGTGGATGTCGTCTTCCTGATTGAAGGTGAAGAGGAGACGGGCAGCGTGGGCTTTACCGAAGTGGTGCGCCAGCACAAGGCTGAGATTGGCCCGATCGATGTGATCCTGCTTTCCAACTCGTACTGGCTGGACGAAGAGACACCATGCCTTACGGTCGGTCTGCGCGGCGTCGTGCGAGCCAAGCTCTCTGTTTCCGGTGACGAGCCGGACGTGCACTCTGGTGTCGAGGGTGGAGCAGTTCAGGAGCCGATGATCGACATGGTCAAGCTGCTCTCCAGTCTCACTGACGGAGACCACGTCACGGTCCCCGGATTCTACGATGCGGTGCGGCCGGTCAGCGGGTCGGAGAAGACGCAGTACGATGCAATCGCCAAGCTGAAACAATCGACTACCGCCGAGTCACTCATGTCCAAATGGCGGTACCCGTCGCTGAGCGTGCACAACATCCGCGTCAGTGGACCAGGCAACTCGACCGTCATTCCATCCAAGGTGGAGGCAACCGTGAGTCTGCGATTGGTGCCCGACCAGGGGATTGAGGACATTGAGGCCTCTCTGCGACAGCACGTTCAGGATGAGTTTGCACGCATGCGCAGTCGTAACCGCGTCAGCATTGAGGTAGAGCACCGCGCAGACTGGTGGCTCGGCTCGACGGAGAGCGACGAGTTCCGCAGTCTCGAGCGCGCGGTGCGGCTGGAGTGGGAGCTGGGCAACGAGAGTCCTAGCATCATTCGTGAGGGCGGGTCGATCCCAGCTATTGCCATCCTGGAGAAGGAGCTTGGCGCACAGGCAGTCCACCTGCCCATGGGACAGAGCTCGGACCGGGCTCACCTGCCCAACGAGCGGATCAGACTGATGAATCTACAGCGTGGACGTAACGTTGTTCGCCGCTTTCTTGAGGCACTCGGGGGTCACCAGTCAGTCTGAAAAATGAGGAGTCTTTCTAGATTCCTTGCTTAGATGCTCCAAGCAGCATCAAGATACATTAGCCAGCTACATGATTTCCCGACACACATGCACGATATAATGCAATGCAATGCTCGACCTCTTCACAATCCAAGATCCTTTTGGACCTGTTCGACCTGGTCGGCAGCATGGCCCACCTTGGCGGGGTCGGATGCCTGTGGGTTGAGAAACCTGTTCTGTGCCGAGGCAAAGTGACGGTCGACCTTGGATGCAAGCGAGGTGAGAGAGGAAGTTAGGCGGTTGGCCTGTTCTGTTCGCGCAGCGTCCTGGTTGGCAGCTTCATTGAGATTCAGGTTGAGGGCCTGGAGGGCATCAGCGGCCGACTTGTCCTTGGGGTCTGAGCCAGAGCGCAGAGCGGCGAGAGTGGACTTCCAGGCGCTGTCGAGCTCAGCAGGATAAGTCGCACTGTCACGGTAGGAGGAGTTGAACCCCTTTTCGGCCGCCTCGAGAACAGCATTCCAGTCCCACTTTTCGTCGGGCTGTTCGCAAGCGTCATTGTACCAAACGTAGCCGGTGCCGGTACCCTTTTCACGGAGAAGAAGGTAGCTCTGGATTGATTCGGGCGCCGCCGTCAGCAGGGCCGGAAGGATGGCAAGGTTACCTGGTGCGGCCGAGTTCTTGGAGGGGTCGACAAAGATGGCACGGTGGAAGATGGGCTGGACGAGTTCCTTCCAGATGTGGGAGAGCTGCTGCGAGTCATCGTGGGGTGCAGGGGTAGCAGCAAAGAGACGGGCGATGAGGATACCATTGGCGGCTGCGGTGTGGTAGAACTCGATCGGGAGACGGTTCTCCTCCTCGACGTTGGGAGTCTGGAGGGGCTGAGAGAAGGACCTGGACTCGGTTGCGATACGGTCGACAAGGACGCGTTTGAGCCCGATAGCAGGGTCTGCCTTGGCATCGAGTGTGTGGAGGAATTGCACGGCCTCGTCTGGGTGGGTAAGACCCTTGGTGTACAGATTCAGCGCGATCGCATCGGCCCAACGCTCGCGGAGCACGGGGGCACGGACAGGTGCAAGAAGTGCGAGGATGGCATCGGCGTCGAACGAGTTGACGGCTGCCGCAATTTGCGGGTAGGAAGGCAGCGTGAGTCCAGGGCGGTTTACCATGATTGTGATATGGGCGCTTTACCTGGGGTGTGGATGATGGAGTCAGAAAAAGATGAGCGAGCGCCCTTCTCGTTCCTCTTATGAGGAGAAATGAAACGGTACGGTACAGCACAGCCCACTTTGCCGCACCAGCTTGTCTTTAGCCGAGACTCAGCACTTGACAGTGCGTTGGGTCGAGAAGCTTGACGACAGAGTTGCGGCTCGGAGGGCGCCGAAGCCTCTTCCTTCCAGATAGGGCGTTTTCAGCGCACACCTACACACAAGCGAAGTGAAGAGGCAAGCGAGAGAGAGAACGTGCACGCGCCCGCACCTCCCTCCACACCATCAATCACCCTTTTTAGAGACGCGGACACGTACCAATTGTGCACTCAGGCTCGGATTTCGGATTCAGCCGACTTTCGGCGGAGCGATACAGTCAACACAGAGGGAGCGAAAGAGTGAAAGGAGACAAGAAACAGCGGCAGGGCAACAACCAAGAAAGAGTCAGAGCCTACCAGCCACTCCCTACTGGGGACGCTGCGTGCTGATCACCTCAATCCAGTAGTTGTCCTGGTATTGGCCCTTGGCAGTCAGCAATCACCATCACTAGATTAAACTTCACTTGGCAGACTCGCCAAGATCGCGAATACTCACAGGGTCGAGGATGAAGGCAATGTTGTGCATCTTGCCGTCCTGGAGACGCTTCTGGAACTTGACACCCAGCTTTTCAAAGCGAGCACATGCCTCTTCCAGGTTGTCGACCGAGATACAGAGGTGGCCAAAGCCCTTGGGCTCGCCGTTGCCATTGTGGCTGCGCAGGGCGTGCGTCAGTCGTTAGATGCATATGACTCGAGGACTGTCACTACTCACTAGGCAAAGCTCTCGTCATTCTCCGTACCGTGGTTGTGGGTCAGCTCGAGAATCGCCTCTCGCTCACCACGAGACTTGCCATCCTGGTGGCCATACGCGAGGAAGTAGAGCGTAAAGTCACCACCGGCAGGCGAGTAGGTGTCGATGCGGTCCATGCCCAAAATGTTTTCGTAAAAGTCAAGCGACTTTTTGGGATCCTTAACTCGGATCATAGTGCTGTCATGCATCTCAGCATCATGCGCTGATCAAATGCAACGCAAAGCAAGAAGTAGACAATACTCACTGGTTGAAACGGTAACTGGCAGTCTCTATCAAACAAAGCAAAGCGCACACGGTGTATCAGCTTTGGCCCGTCACGAATAAAGGGGCAAGTAACAGACGTACCGGCGGTGCGTGGCATGATGGGCAATTGTCCAATGGTGGTATGAGAGATCAACCATGCGACCCTGATCTTCCCTTGGTTGCTTATATACGAGTAAACTGCATGCAATGTCCTGTCGTGTGCGCAAGTTTTCCCGCCGGCGTCTCAGCCATCCTATGTTTGATCAGTCAGTCCACATCAATCGTCAATCCGTCTCCCGCCCTCCACATTTCCCTCGCCAGCTTTTTAACCAACTCTCTCGTGCGAAACACGGCCACCGATGCTGCCTCTTCGGTACCGCGTAAAGTACCGCACAGCCCAGTTCCTGGAATTCTGCATTCCTTCTTGGCTCCCAAAAAGTTGCGCACAGGCACACGAGCTCGCCGTACGTTACGCGCTGTGCTGTGCAGTCCACCTTGCCCCCTACGTTGACTTGCACTCATCACCACCACCATCTTTTTCTCTCTCACACCCCAATGTCCTTCTCCGTAGACATGGATACCAAGGCCCAGGCGCGGCGCACACAATCCGTCTCCGCCTCAGGGCAACTCGAGTGCTCCATCATCGTACCCGCCTTTCGTGAGAATGGCAATCTCCGTCCGCTCGTCATCCGCCTCTTTGATGCCCTCTCTGCCTCCCCGATCGGACCAACCGAAGTCGTAGTCGTGGATGATAACTCGCGCGATGGCTCGGAAGAGACTGTCGCTGCCCTTGCTGCCGAGGGATACGCTGTCCGCATCATCGTGCGCACTGCCGAGCGTGGTCTCTCTTCTGCCGTCGTTCGAGGTTTCCGCGAGGCTCGAGGCCAAAAACTCCTCTGTATGGATGCCGACCTGCAGCACCCACCAGAGGCTGTTCCTCAGCTTCTTGCTGCCCTTTCTGACAGCCGACCCTTCGTGCTCGGTACCAGGTACGGCCCCGGTGTTGAAATGGACAAGGACTGGCCCCTCCACCGACGCATCATCTCTTCCGGCGCACGAATGCTCGCTCTACCCCTCACCACAGCGTCTGATCCAATGTCCGGATTCTTTGGTATCACAAAGCAAAAGGTATGGATTACAATCTCGCCGCTGCCTCTAGTGCTCTAACCCCCAGTGCTAACGATTCCTCGCTCTCGCTCTCTCTCTCTCTCTATCTATCTCTCACACACACAGTTTGAGCTAGCGGGCCCGATCAACGCTCAGGGCTTCAAGATTGCGCTCGACCTCCTCGTCAAGGCCAACGTTCCCTCCCATGGGATTGCAGAAGTACCGTTCAGCTTTGGTCTTCGCCAGCAGGGAGAGAGCAAGCTCGACTCTAAAGTCATGATCAAATACCTCGAACAGCTCAAGGAGCTATACATCTACAAGTTTGGCCTCCTCAACATTATTCTCATCCTCGCCTTGCTCTTCATTGTTGCGCTCTATGTATGGGCTACTCTTGTCTACCCGCTTCTGTTCTAGTCAAGCATTAGTGCAATGGTCACATCTTTCAATTAATCAGAGCCGACTCGGGATAGATTGCTACAATTACAAGCATATCAATCGCAGGAAAGACTGTGCTTTTCAAGGCTGTTGGAATGCAGTGTAATCCAATGCTGAGTACCAGACTTTAAAGTCCTCTGAGGCAGTCAAGCCGTACATAAATTGTCTCGTTCTGTAGATGCACTTCAACGGGAGCTCCTTTGCCGGAAGTTTGAGTTCGACAGTCAGGGCGAACAGCATGTCGGGCGTGCTGTCGGCAGGGCATGCCACCAGCTTCCCTCCTCTCTTATGACAAGAGACGGCACCGTAGAATACCTTTAGACTGTCGGCGAAGCCACGAGGCACATCCTGGAGCTTGAGCTTAATGTTTCCAGGCTGTCGTAGCGGAAGGCAGTCCGCTCGTCAGTTGAACAAGGACATCAATACTTGGTCGTCACCTGCTGGCTACTCACTGTCTCCAAGTCATCGTCGAAAATCACAGCATCTCTTTCCTGGCCCTGAAATTCAATTCCCCACGTTCCACCAATCTTCATCGTGCCGTTAGAGTTTTAGACTTGGTCGTCCGCCTCGCCTGTAAAATCTATGTGGGCTTTACCGTCACGAGCAGCGTCTGGGCCAATCCTCCTCAACAATGTGATTGGATTGTGCCAGAAACCATCGTCCGTGACCTTGCTTGCGAAACCAGCCAGAAGAGTCATGTTGCCCGCGTTTCCTAGGTCAGCGTCGACAAAGTTTATTTGCTCAAAAGAGTTTCCAGCAGGCTCTTCGACCCAGCAGACAAATCCTTTACCCGGCATGGTGTTCGGAAGATCCTCGTCCTTTGGCGGCGGCATATTGTTATACGCTGAAATTGCGAACGTGCCCAACGCACGCAGTGCAAGAACCATGAGGACAGCGTTTGTTCTCTGGGAAAACATCCTTCTGCAAATGATCGGTTGGTTGACAGAGAGTGATTAGGGTTAGGGTTAGGGTTAGGGTTAGGGTTAGGGTTAGGGTTAGGGTTAGGGTTAGGGTTAGGGTTAGGGTTAGG